>JAQBSW010004243.1:0-71705 GCA_029291075.1 Eudiplozoon nipponicum
ATCTCTGTTAGTTTCAAGCAGTTTAAATTGAGATTTCTTGAACTGCAAATTTAATTGTAATTAATAGGGTTTTGTTTAATAATAAAAGACACCCGCGCGCAATACGCAGGTAACATGCAGTGGAATTATGTGCCTCTGTGTACAAACATTGGATTAATTTGATTTAAATGCTTTAACAATTTTTTACACAACTACTAACAGTTCAGTTATGATTCTACTCATTCAAACTTCAGGTGTTTTTCAATCCTTTATCTGAAACACTGTAGTTCAATGGATTAATATAATTTAAACATTTATTTGACTGCTTTTACAGGATTTCTCTTCTTCAATTATCAGTGACAACATTTATTGTTTCTTCTCATCAATTATCAGTGACTTTAAGCTAAATTGCTAATCAGTCTGGATTTGTACAATCGTACTTTTTCAATCCTTTATATGATTTCATCACGATTCAGCCGATTGTGTTTATTGTGACTACTTTTGTATAAGACATTCAATTGTGTTGACAATATATTATTTTGTTGCCGTCTAGAGCACGGTCTATTTGGATTAACTGTGAATTGATTCATGCATTGCAACATAACATTCAATAAACGTCTGATAACACGGATGAGTCTTCTTACTTCACCCTTCGGAAAAAGGTCAGGGATTAATCATGGATCGGGTAGTGATAAGAACCACCATGAAAATGTAGGAATAGGATATTATTACTAAGTGGACAGCTACCCCGCAAAACCTATTACAATAACTGAAAAACCTCATATAACATAGCGGAGTTTATACGAAGCGTATAGAATTTACATTTAAATGATATGCCAGTCTGGTAATCAACGAGGTAAACATTTGAATTGGTATACACTGATTAAATTGAAAAAAACGCTGCATGCGCATCTTCTGTTCATCAAGTGGATACTTCAAAACTGGTTAGTCTAGACAAATGTTATTGAGTAACGGCAACCTACGAGATGTATCCTCTTTAGAAAATATAGATAGCTCTGAACAAGTACCGATGCTCTTTATTAAAACAAATAAAATAAAAATTGAGTATTGATAAGTTGAAGGAAATCCGTTAAGTGCTCTGGTTTTATTTTGGAATGAGAAAATTAAAGGCCATCACAGACGTGCGAGTACAAATTTGCGACGTTAAGTTAATTAAAAATCTGAAAATTAAATTTCAGTTGATTTGATTTGAAAGGTTGTTGCACAGTACGAGCTTTATATGATGAATTTCCGCGAGTTGCGTTCGTGGGTTGTTGCTTGGCACTATCAGTTTCAGAAAGATCCGATTGATCACTATTTTCCACTATGCATCTGTTTTGTCTTCAATCAGGCTGGGTGCGTATTCGTCCCTTTCCTCCGAAGGCTTCAACATCGTTCATAATAATCATTGGAAATGCGGTGTTAACATTTCGTTGACTCTAGTTGGCCCACACTGCCTCAGTCAGTAGTTGCAGGCGTCAATGGAAATCTGATATGATGCATTATGTTGATATCACCTAAATTGATTGAGTCGTTCATGCGGGTTTCTCGGAACTTATTGTTAGTGTGTCATCCAGCCGAGACTTAATTATGCCTATATACACAGCCAAGATGTTCATTTGCGCAGTCAATCCCCTTACTAAGTTTTCCAATCCATCAGATGTCATTTGTTATCTTAAACAATTATATATAGGGTTTTGCTCTATATAGTGCATCGATTTAGTAAAACAAGTGAAAATATTTATTATTTTATGTTCACTGGCGGCTCGAAGGCTGCTTCCATCATTGTTATGTCTGCTTAATCATAATTCGTGCGCTTCTGCGAGGACTTTCTGTTGAATTCATGTCAGCCCTAGATAGGATTCTTGGTGATTTCTCTGTTTCAAAGGTTGCTATTGCTATGTCGTCCTCCCTCAGGAGTCGGCCATTGCACCCTGCTTAAACGATCAAGTGCGGCAGCTTGTGGTCCTATCGGGCATGTTAACGACTTCTGTATTGTGCTCTGCATCCACCTTTTCCACACGATACGGCTCATCATTGAAATCCTGCAGTGCCTTGGGCTGGATCTTCGCGACCATGACATAGTCGCCGACCCTTAGGCGAGTGCGTGTAGGCTGTCTTGCATAGGTTTGTTGCTGTGTGGCGCCTACAAATTTAGTTAACTGTTTTAGGCACTCCTGAATATCCGCTTTGGTGCAGCGCTCATAAGATATTGAGCTTACGTGTTCATCTGACAGTCTAATATGCCCATCATAGGCCATGGTTGTTAGCTGTTGATACTGCAAATCACATGGCCCGTTCGACTAAATGTAATTTGTTTCTCAAGGATCCTTGTCTCACGTGGCACCAACATTGCAATATCTCTTTCATCTTTCGGTATGTTCTTTCATCCGTCGCGTTGGTCTGCTGGTGGTAAGTGGCTTCGTGGGAATGTTTTATGTCATGGTCCTTGCACCATTGGTTAAATTTTTTCGACACGATCTGTGCACCTTGGTAGGTAACAATAAATTGTGGTTCACCAAATCGGCTGAGCCATAGCTCTTCTAAGCACTTTATAATCTTTTCTATTGTGATTTTCTTCAGTGGTACAAACTCAACCCATCAAATAAATTTATCGACCATGGAAAACACAGTCTATCTCGCCACGAGCTATCGACAATGGACCTACCAGGTCAATAGGCAGAAACTGGTTCCGTGCAGTGCAAATTGAAAGCAATCGGGGTGATCATTTCTAGTTTTGTGGTTTACAACGCTGACATATAGCTACGAATTTTTTTGGATATGTCAAGCCAATACAATCGCGACTGCAATGACTCAATGTGTCACCCGGCATCGGGATGCCCAAAGTTTCATTCCAGAAGTCCATCAATTCTGTTCTTATAGACTTCAGCACAAACCATTGAACTGTGTCTCCTTCTTTTCGCACCAATAGCCGTATTGCAGGCTCAAAGTTTTATATGGTGCGAACCCAACTGTGCCGTTTTATAACTGATTAACTATTTCCTGGCTTGTTTCATCATTTCCATGTTCTTCAGAGACTTTGATAAGTGGCGAAACTCGCACAACAGAAATTCTGCTGAGCTCATCGTTTGCCGCATTCTCGATACCGGCTCTGTGATGAATTGGTACATCGTATTCTTCCAGCTCTTCAATTGCTCGGTGTACTCGTTTCTTATCAATACTCAGCGATCTCCAATACACTAGTTCTTTGTGGTTGGTAAATATGTCTATATGTCCACCGATGACAAAATAACTAAACCTTGGTAGTGCACATTGTAGGGAAAATAATTCCTTTTCTGTTACGCTATAATTTTGTTCGGCCTTAGTGAATGTGCCACTTATATATTGTTCCGAACGGCCGTCGGCCTGTAACACTGCTCCTATGCCAATATATTACGCGTCTGTAACAATTAGCAAACTACCTACCAGGAAAGTAAAAATAGTTGTGTATATTAATTTATGCTTGCAAAGGATAATCGCTTCTTGACCCTCTTCCGTTCAACGAAACGGTATCTTGGCCCTAGTTAACTTAGACTAGGGTTGTTGCGTAATCGCTATCACCGCGAGACATAGTCTATAGATATTTACCATAACAATAAACCGACGCAATTGTTTTCTTGTACTATGCACCAGATAGTCCTTGATAGACTTACATTCAAATTTAACTGCATACATCCTTCCACTGATACTGATTGACCCAGGAACCGTACTTGCCGACCTATCTGAACGTTTTCTCGGTGAAAATAAAGCCGCCATTCTACGACTTTGGCACCTTTTGCAGCCTAATACGTATTTCGTGTTAATAAGTGTTTCATATATTAACATCGTCAACATAAGCTGTTGTACAGGATAAAACGGACACGAATGAGTCTATCATTCTTTAGAACACTTTCTGGGCGTTGTTAAGACCAAATGATACCCGGGTGAATTCGAAATAACCTTGGGGTAATTGCATCGCGAACTTCCTTCGGTCTTCGGGCAGCATGCCAATTTATAACAGTTAAATACTGTTTTTTAGGAGAACTAGTATATATGCAATTATGTATTAGCTGTTGCAAACCTAGTAACAAATTAGTTTAGTTGTGACCAGATGGATAAACCAAAGGCAGCATGAACGAAAAGTATAATCTCATTCACTTTCGTTTCGTGCTTACTGGCGACTCATCTGTAGGAGCCGGTATTACGCCCTTAAACCGTTATATATTTTGATCAGGAATGTGGGATAATAGGACGGTACAATCTCCTAGACGAATGTGTAAACCTGCAATAGTGAAGCTAACATATAGTCTACGACAATGCGCCTTCAACGCTAACTCACACTATATAATATATAAACCGAGTCCGTAAAGTATACTAACATTATGGCTATTGTGTTAGTAACGGATACCAACATTATTGTACCGAAACGGTACATGGTACTTACACTATGTTTTCCTAGTCGGAACATTGTACAAACATGAAGGATATCAATTTATGCTATAGTTCACCGAAATCGAGAATTACAGTTTCTGAACACCTGTTACTCCAGTAAATCCATACTTTCTGGCCTTGATCGATATCAGTTATCAAATTTCGCGGTACGCATGACATCATTCAATTCAATAAATAACAGTTAAATACTGGTTTTTGCGGAGAACTAATATATATGCAAGTATGTATTCGTTGTTGCGAACCTTGTAACAAATTAGTTCAGTTGTGAGTTGTCTGTTCTGTGTGCTGGACGCCAAATGATCTCTGTTAACTTGTAACAACTTTCTGGTTTTATCATTACTATTTTGATTTTAGTAATACATTTGTGTTACAAAGAGATTAGGTTAATTATTTGCGTGTATTACTTTCTGTGATTAACATGGAGGTGTTCCAAATTAGAGGCTCTCTTCTAGTAGTGACCCAGGGCCTCTACAACCATAGTGTTAGTACCATGTTTATTTTCGGTACAATAATGTTGGTATCGGTTACTAACACAATAGCCATAGAGTTAGTATCCTTTACAGACTCGGTATATATATTATATAGTGTGAGTTAGCGTTGAAGTCGCATTGTCGTTGACTTTATATGATGTTAGCTTCACTATTGCAGATTTACACATTCGTCTAGGAGATTGTACCGTCCTATTATTCCACATTCTTCGACCAAATATATAGTGGTTAAAGGGCGTAATACCGGCTCCTACTGATGAGTCGCCAGTAAGCAGGAAACGAATGTGCATGATATTATACTTTCCGTTCATGCTGCCTTTGGTTTATCCTTCTGGTCACAACTGAACTAATTTGTTACTAGGTTCACAACACCTAATACATACTAGCATGCCAGTTTGCCATAATTCCTGTTTAAGGTCAAGCACGGCAAACTATTTGCCTCCCTCTAGTTGTTAGAAAAGATCACGCAGAGTCGGCATGGGATATGGGTCAGGTTTAGTCACCAAGTTCAACTGCCGGAAATCAGCCACCGGTCAGAGCGAACCATCCTTTATCATAATGTGAACCATGGGAGCTCGAAAAAAAGATGATGGTTCAAGAGCGCCGACCTCTATCACCTCTTGGTTAGCTCGAGTCGCTGCTGCTTATTTCTTCGGAGAGAACCATATATGCAAGTATGTATTAGGTGTTGCGCGCAACATATATATTTGGTGGTATGTAACCTTCATTTAATTCTTGCCATTGATTAAAGCGGTCGACCGTCATGTTACATATCAACTTTATGGAATTTATGCTTTCTAGCCTCGATTGGCATATAAGCTTATTATGACAATTTATCGTCTTAACACATTATATAATCAAATCTAGTCCCAATAATGGTGTTTGAGTATTCGCTACAACAAAAGACATGGTAGATATTTTCATTCATTAATAATTTCGGTCTCCATTCGACCACAGTCATTATCGACGCGCCCGATGCCTGGCACAAATTTGCTTTCGTAGGTTTTGCGTTGATTAACGGAAAACTCATTGGTAATACCGAAACATCGGCTCCAGTATCCAATTGCTGTCCGTGGAAGAGTTCTAAAATATTAACTTTAATAAAAATCCTCACACGTGACAACGTTTCCCATACGTCTTTTTCTTCGAAGGCCATCTGATGCTGAACTCTCTTTGGGTTGCCCCGCTGGTCCTCTTGAGATATAAAAATCTGAGCTTCCAAAGGATTTATATTTTTGGCATGATTTCAAATATCCATATTTGTGTGATGGTGGAACCTATTTCTACTCAGAACTGGCTGTTCTCTAGAAGCAGTAAACTGGTTTTACTACCCACTAGACGATGTATTCGTCGAAGCTAGTGTCTTTATATATGGGCTTTGCTTCCACAATCTGGCTGTAGCCGTCTGTCTCGGAATTGCTGACTACGCTGCGAAGAATTCCAGTAAGGTATGTCTCTCCTTCCCAATATTGTAAAGGAACCCATGCCACATTGTTTGTTTATCATTGCCGAACTTTAAAGAGCCTGAATTCTTTATTTCAAGCCTCCCTGTGCCTTGGGTAATGCGGCGTATCTGGAAGGATCCAGCAGCATAAAAACACAATGGCTCCATAAGGTTGTAATCTTGGCAAAGATTCAGTTAGCTTGAACAGCCACCGCTTGATTCGTGCCATGGCATCAAGGAGCATCTCACCAATTAATGGTTTCAATCTACAATTCTGATATTACATTTTGAGGCCTGGTTCGGAAGTGTTCCAACATTCGTCTTTTCCATTATGTATACGTCAGGTCGACAGGCAATTCTAACTGGACTGAAACTGTCCGGTCAACTAATTCCTTCACAACAACGCGCAGAATAGGTTCTTTTAATGCAATTTATTGTGCTGTAACTGATAATTCAAATTTTCGATCCACAAATAAGGCCCTTCCACATCCAAATTTGTAATAATTGGCTCAAAATCTGATTGCGGTCGAAAAGAAACCGTCGGTTCGGTTGAAAACACAAGCATATTTCTGTCTGATTACTCTTGGACGCGGTCACTATTGTTGACTTCATTTATATTGGTTTGTTCATTTATATGTGTTCCATCATAATTTATTGTTAATTTGCCATCCAACCGAGACTTAAATATCTCTATTTCCGCAGTAAAGATGTTCATTTGTGCAGTCAATCCTCTTACAAAGTTTTCCAAACCGTCAGATGCCGTTTGTTATCTTCACAGATGCTTTATTTTTAATCAATTATATATAGGATTTTGCTTCTATTGTAGGAAGTGTTGCGATTTATTAGGTGTTATTTTTGTGGGGTAGCGGTTTATTTACTGATGCTATGATATTCCTACATATGCCTGGTAGCTGACGTCGAAAGAAATCAGGTTCGTGTGACGTGCTTCTAATCAGTCTCATTACAATCTAGCTGGCGTCAGACCCCTTTTCCAATGTCGTGATGTGAGAAGGCTAAGTCGAAGCATCATTATTATGAACAATGTTAAAATTCAATGTTATTCAAAATTGACCGAGCTCTATAATACAACAAAATAAAATATTGTTAACACAAATTTAATATCTAGGTACAAAAGCAGTCAGTCAATAATCACAATAAATAAATCCAGAATGTCTAAGCAGCATAGTTTAGACTCACGGATAATCGATTAAGAACACACAAAACATATAAATACTGGCTTTGACAGCTAAAACACAGTAATCCACTACATGCTACCGGCGTGTTACGCGCGGGTGTGTTTTATTATTCAACATAACGCTTTTGTAAACGCCCCAGCTTCAAGTAAATGCCGTACGACGTTACAAACTCGGTTAAGGTGCTCTGAATAGAGATTTGTTACTGATAGAGGGGCCCTTAGAAAGGGCCTGTTAATGCGTTCTCCTGAATTGTTCAGAGTGTTAAGATGTTCTAGAGCCTTGGATGGTCTCTGGTTGAGTTGTCGCTCCCGTGGTTGAGCTGTAATCACGATGTGGATAACGTCGTTCATGTTCTGCAATTAATTGGCTCGTCTCGCTGGTTATAACGCAACAAGATGAGTCACGGATGTAGCCAATTGTTGGTGAAACTATCAAATCACCAGCGTAGGTATTGACAGCCGACAGAACGCACACGCGTGAAGCAAGGTAGAATGCAAATGTCACAACTCTGGCTTGCATGGTAAATTGCCGTGCTTAAATAGCATGCCATGCCTACTTGCACACTATTGGTTAAACGGCAAGTTTCGCATTTTTCTCATTGGTGCAACGTAAATAAAATTGAATTTAATTTACGCAATATGTCGGCCATTAATTTGTATCGTTACACTTGGTACGATAAGGTGGCAACGACACAGAGTCAATGGCCGACTATGCCTGGAATTAAATTTGTTACGTTGCACCGAAAAAGCGAGCTTTTCGTTTAACCAACCAGTGTTCTGGTAAACGTAACGTCTGTTAACGACGACTAAATACGAGATAGAAGGGCCAATGACATTGCATTCTACTAACTTCACGCGATGTTCTGTCGACTATCGCTGGTATTGACTAATTTCACCAAAAGGCGTGACTTTCGTCTTCGTTACGCAGTATAACGGACAACAATGCAGAACCTGGTGACATCCATCGTGACGCTCAACTCACGAAACATTAACAAAGTCGCAAGTCTCTGGGAACATCTTCGCACTCTGAACAATTCGAAGGAGCTCCAGGCCTCTTGGGGCTAACGTAACAAATCTCTGTTAGCTACTACTGTCGTACAATATTACGAAACCGAACAGAAATTGGCGACCGCGCCAGGATATTGATTATTGTTCTGATTTTTTTGGTATAAATAAATTGACTTTCTTTTTAATTTATTTGGGATATAAAATCGATTAACATTTGCGTTTTCTCTACCGTGATCGTGGTCTTCTGGGAATTTTTTTGGGCATATATTCGTGGATTTGTGTTGAATATTTTTTTGGGAGATATAATAAGAATACATTGGCATCAAAGGCCAACGGGGCCTCTGTTCATCTTTCCTAAGTACGAAACGGCACCCTACGTACTCGACAGGCTCAATTGCGGATTTTTGGAAGCAGTGACGTGTTTTGTTCTGCGCTCATTCAACTGTGGAAGCTGTTTGTGGGTAAGCGTTTCGTTAAAGTATATTTATATATTTTCATATTGCTTATAAATTTATGCTTTTAAGATCCCGTAAGATTGTTAAAATGTCAGGTCCAATTTTAGATATTGATGTTCCTGTTTGGGATGGAGGTAGTGAGCTATTTTTTTGCGCGTAGTCTCCGCTTTTTCCCCGTTTCCTGATTATGACAGTCATCAAAAACTGCCGAAGGTTTTTGCTAAACTACCTTCTGAATTGCAGCAACGGATTTATCCTAAGCTTGAGGCCATTAGGAAGCTACCTAATCCCATTTTGGGCCTACAAAACGAGGTAGAATCCTTGCTTGGACCCACTGAGACTGAGCAGATAATAAACAAATATGCGTAGTTAGATATGCTAAATCTTGGCCCCATCGAAATATTGAGGGAATTACGGAAACGTTGGTATAAAACCAACATTTCTGACCATGAGGTTAAGGTTGTTTTTATTAACAATCTTCCCCAAACATAAAACTCTTTGCCAGACAGCTCCCCAACACTCTCTCTATAGATGACTTATCTGAGAGATGTGAGTTAGAATATAGGGTTTTGGAACCCAAAGTGAATCCATCATCCTTTTCTTCACCCCCGCAAGATGATAGAATCTCCTCTTTAGGGAGAACAGTGGCGAACATGGCCAAAGTTCATTCAGCCAAACCCCAGTGCATCATTCAGCAGAGATATCAGCAACTCTTCGAAAATACAAATCGCTTTTCGATCTTAACAAGTCAGAGCTACGAGTCTCCAACACGATGCATCATATCGTCACAGAAGGACGACCTATTGCACTCAAGAAGCGACCACTGGCTCCTGCTAAGCTTAAAGCTGCCCAAGAAGAATTCTCAAGGCTTTTGGAAGTGGGAATCGTCAGACCATCGAAAATTTCATGGGCGTCACCACTGCACTTAGTCTCTAAATCAAACGGATCGTACAGAGCCTGTGGAGACTACCGTAAGCTAAATTCAGTGACAAAATCTGATGCATATCCTATTCCAAATATCAACACTTTACTTGAAAAACTCAACGGCAGCAATTTCTTCTCAGTGATTGACCTCAGACAAGCGTACCATCACATACCGGTAGCACCAGAGGATATCGAGAAAACTGCAGTCATCACTCCATTTGGCCTTTTTGAATATCTTTACATGCCTTTTGGACTTAAGTGTGCTACTCAGACATTTCAAAGATTCATAGACAACATACTTCGCGACGACTCTGCTTATTGTATGTCATATCTCGATGACATTATGGTATTCAGTCCAGATCTAGAATCTCATGTGAAATATCGACGAAATGTCTTCTCACGCTTATCCAACCACGGACTCAAAATCAACTGTGACAAGAAGCAGATTGCAACTTCATCTGTCGACTTCTTAGGGCATCGTATCACGGCCCAAGATATTCAACCGTTGCCGTCAAAGACGAATTCAATCAAGAATATCAAGTCACCAAGGACTTTGAGCGATTTGCAGAAAATCCTGGGAGTACTAAACTAATATCGCAAGTTCCTTCCAGGCCTTTCAAAACAACTTTATCCTTTGTGCAGGCACCTGCGGAACCGAAAAGGACTTAGCAAGAATTCCATCATTGCTTGGTCATCCGAAGACGAGAATTACTTCGACTTGCCATCAACTCGTTAGCAAATGCCACAATGCTAACGCATCCAGATTTCGAAAAGCCATTTCTACTCACGACAGATGCTTCTGAATTCGCTATTGGAGCCACTTTAGAACAAGAGGTCGACAGAGTTCGGAAGCCTACCAGTTTCTACTCGTGTACTCTCCAACCAGTAGAAACGAGGTACGATACTTTCGGCCGAGAACTTCTCGCCATCCACGACGCAGTGCACCATTTTATCAGCATCATTGGCAGTAGCAGATTTGTTGTTTTCACAGATCATGCACCACTAGTAAGCGCACTTCGAAACGCAACTTCATCTATCGCCAAGTACCCTGCCAGAGTGGAAAGACAGCTTTCTCGTCTAAGCGAATGGCAATTTGACATCTTTCACGTCAAGGGCAAACAGAACTTCATTGCAGATGCCCTGTCCAGGCCAGACGTCTCTCTACAACCACCTTCGCCGTCACCATTCACTGTCAACTCCGTGGCACTCAGTGAACCTGCACTAACGCCAACTCTCCTGCGAACTGAACAACGCAGTGACATTCACATTCAAAGGATCAATAGCCCGTCACCCAACCAAGTTCATATGCCGTCTGTGGAAGGCTTGCCAATTGTTTACTTCACGGGTACGCAGCCCAACAAGCCAGTTCTGCCGACCAGCCTTCGAAAGGTTTTCGATTCAATTCGCTCAATTTCACCCAGGAAGCCAAACGACTGTCGACTTCTTACAGATCGTTTCTGGGGTGCAGACTTCGGCAGAATGTTAAACAATGGGTCTCAGAGTGTGCAATTTGTCGGAAAAACAAGATCACGACCACTCGTTCTAAGTTGCAACATTTCGATCTACTTCTCGCTAGCCATCGTCCACATCAACATAGTTCATCTGACAAAGGTTCCAGTTTGATTACCTTCTATTATGATCGATGGAATTTAAAGTGGCCTGCGGCATTACTCTCTTGGCACCATTTCTGCAGACGAAGTAACTAATGCTTTTTTATCTCTGCATGGATATCCCAATTATTGTGTTCCCAATGAGGTCATCACGGACAGAGGCACTTGCTTCTCATCCTGATCGTTTCAAAACCACCTTGCGGTACATGGGATGCATCTTACGCCAGACGACTGCCTACCATCCCCAAGCTAATGGCATGGTAGAGAGAATGCATAGGGAACTCAAAGCTGCTTTAGCGTCCTTCGTTCATTAATGGCAACTGGGTCGATGCACTACCTTTAGTTCTGCTTGCCATGCGTTCCCGTTCTCGTGAATCCATTAAAACGTCTGCGTCACAACTCTTGTATGGCATGGATCTACGCCTGCCTAGTCAGCTCCCACGTCTACTACCGGCACAAGATGACCCACAAGACGAAGCTACCCGCCTTCGACTTCATTTCGGTAACATGTCTGAACAGCAGCCGAGATATACGCCTCGTCCAGTCTTCGTTCACCCACAGCTCCACAGCTGCAAGAGAGTACTCGTTCGCAACAATAATGCTGTTGCACCACTACAACCCAAGTATCGCGGTCCTTACCCGATTTTGCTCAGACAACCAAAATACTTCATTATTATGCAAGGCGCTACACCGACATCAGTAAGCATAGACAGATTGAAACCGTTTATCGAACCACCTGATCCTGAGAGAGTTCAACCTTCTACACACGTCTCAGACTCCGTCTGCACACAATCTCGATATCCTGCTTTGTATAACGCGTAATTTATTTTTTTTAACATTAACTATCAAAATTTTTTTAACCTTACGTTATTTATTCGTATTTGTCTCATATGGCATAACCAGCTGTTCTTAGCTAATAATTGTGTAGCATTTTTGAACAGTTCTTTGGTATTATGCCATCTCTGAGGCAATGTTCGTGTACATATTTTTATGCAGTTACCTTTGATTTTAATGTATATATTTTTACATTATAATGTATTTCTCACACATGACATCACACTGCCTATATTGGTATGACCAGCTACTTAGAGCTAACGCTTTCGTGTAGCAACACTAAGTAGTGATCAGCTTCATATCATGGTACAGGCCACTTTCAATGCATATCTCAACTTTATCAATTGCACAAAGACCACTCTACAAATGTCATGACCACAACGTCGAGCACTCTAGCTCCTTTGGTCGTATACAAACACATTGACGACGATCCAACCTGCTTAGGTTTTAACTTAAACCTGGCAAATTCAGAGGCGATTTACCTCGAAATCTTCACGCTGCGGCTCCCAAAACTTACACTGCTCTATTTTGCCTCACGTGGTATGACCGACCACTAGAGCTAACAATTTGTGTAGCAATTCCTAGTGGTTACCTGGCATCATATCATTGTTGAAGCAACCAACAAGCATATTTAAGCCCAGCATTTATGGTTTCATCATATTTTTCCTTTTTTCAGAGAGGAAAGTGTTGTAACGACACAAATTAATGGCCGACATATTGCGTAAATTAAATTCAATTTTATTTACGTTGCACCAATGAGAAAAAAGCGAAACTTGCCGTTTAACCAATAGTGTGCAAGTAGGCATGGCATGCTATTTAAGCACGGCAATTTACCATGCAAGTTAGAGTTGTGGCATTTGCATTCTACCTTGCTTCACGCGTGTGCGTTCTGTCGGCTGTCAATACCTACGCTGGTGATTTGATAGTTTCACCAACAATTGGCTACATCCGTGACTCATCTTGTTGCGGTATAACCAGCGAGACGAGCCAATTCATTGCAGAACCTGAACGACGTTCTCCACATCGTGATTACAGCTCAACCACGGGAGCGACAACTCAACCAGAGTCCACCCAAGGCTCTAGAACATCTTCACACTCTGAACAATTCAAGAGAACGCATTAACAGGCCCTTTCTAAGGGCCCCTCTATCAGTAACAAATCTCTATTCAGAGCACCTTAACCGAGTTTGTAACGTCGTACGGCATTTACTTAAAGCCGGGGCGTTTTCAAAATTGCAGATCAAGAAATCTCAAGTAAAACTAATAGAATCTAACAGAGATTGTTTCTAAAATTACAGTTAGAAGAAATATTGCCTAAAACCAGAATTAGTACATGTGACCTTAAGGTGAACCGTATATGTCGAAATTGAGACTCGTTGGATTGTAATGTAACACACGGCCCCGCGTTACGACCCAACGATGTTCAATTTTGACAAATATGGTGCTCTTTAAGGTCAAATAATCTAACTCTGTTTTTACACAATATTTCTCTTAATTGTGATTTTAGAAACAATCTCTGTTAGTTTCAAGCAGTTTTAATTGAGATTTCTTGAACTGCAATTTTATTTGTAATTAATAGGGTTCTGTTTATTAAATATACACACCCGCGCGCAATACGTAGGGAACATGCGGTTCATTATAGTGCCATAGTGGTTTTATTTCTATTCGTTTGATTATTCGCCGTTTATACAATTGATTTAACAGTATTTCGTTTTGTTGCCGTTAAGAGCACGGTCAATTTGGTCTAACTATAAATTATCCCTGTAACGTTGTGTACAATACATTTGTGATCATTCGTGTTAGCTTTCTCACATCGCCCATCGGGAAAATGCCGGGGATTGATCATAAGCACGGATCTCAACAACCGCTACCAAATCTATGTAGGGAGATAGCAACCCCTCAAAAGACCCCTACAGTAACGCGGAGCCGAGCGTGACATACACGCCCCGGCAATGAAATTTAATACACGGTGAAAAGGGCTAACCATACGAAAGATGTTATGACTCTGCGGTAACGAGTAAAAACTGATGTTAGCTCTGCTGACAATAACTTTGGTTGCTCCATCTCACGCGGCAGCATGACGGCGTCAGTTGGTTCTGTTGTATGAGAGTTGTCGGGCGTTAGTCCGTGGTCAGCAAAACTGTCTGGAGGTGAAATTATTGCCTCTTCGCCGCCTGATAGCTCAACATCGTGGAACAGCGGATCATTTGGATGTGCTGCTTGCAATTCCTGAATTCTCATATGGAAAGGATGCAGGATGGAAGCATAAGGTTCTGCAGGATGGCTCAGGGAGTCTGCAACTACGTTTTGTGACCCTTTATCGTGAGTGACTTCATATTCATTCTCGTGTTTTCGTGTAATTACAAGTTGAGACGCCGTCAATATAAATACCCTTTCTTTCATCTGAGCATGCGACCCAAAGGACAACCAGATCTGATGTAATTGATACTCTTTCGGTTGTGATAATAATAATTTAATAAATGAATAATGTATAGATGATCGGCATTTACTATTCATTAAAAAAAACAACTAGTTATATATTTACTCGCAGTTCTACAGCAATAATTACTCCCAGAATTATAATTATTTATCATTTAGTCAATTACCAAAAATAAATATCAAATATAATTACATTTGTACCCTTTTTATGTGCAAAAACAAAAAGAAATTTTTATCAGATATAAGAAAATTTTTTCTTTCGCATGGTCTTCTCAAATATCTACTCATGAACATATCTTTATATAAAAAAACATGAAACACAAAAAACTAACTAGAACAGCACCCCAATTTATATATAAAGATATGTTCATGAGTAGATATTTGAAAGACCATGCGAAAGAAGAGCGCAGCTATATCTCTGATAAAATTTCTTTTTGTTTTTGCACATAAAAAGGGCACGAATAATTTTATTAAAGCTCGCATTTCAAAACAAATATAATTTCTAGAAACGAACAAACTTGTCAGTCAGTTTGCTTTTGCTCAACTACAACACAAATACCATATTTAAATTCTGAATATTTCGGTAATCCGTTTTGAGTACTTTGATCGGGTGACAACTCAGTGCACCAAAGTGTAACACGCGGCTCCGCGTTACAACCCAACAATGCTCAATTTTGACAAATATAGTTCTCTATAAGATCAAATAATCTAACTCTGTTTGTGTGAATGGTTTATTACTTGTGTTGACAGTATATCGTTTTGCTGCCGTCTAGAGCACGGACAATTTTGTTTAACTGTGACTTGTGTATAAGACATTCAATTTTGTTAACAGTGTTTCGTTCTGTTGCCGTCTAGAGAACGATCAATTTGGACTAACAATGAATTTCCCATACAATATTGTGTACAATACATATGTGATCATTCGAATTAGCCTTCTCACATCACCCATCGGGAAAAGGCCGGGAATTGATCATAATCACGAATCTTAACAGCAGCTACCAGTTCTATTTAGGTAGATAGCAACCCCACAAAAGACCCCTACAAAATTATGAACAGTTAATAAATTCACTGAAAAATTTAAATTATTTATTTTCAATAATCTTTTTAACTGATTGATTTCACAAAAATCACTATCGTTTCACAAGAAGCGCGCGGCGCTTTTTTGCGCATTTGTTGATTGGCTCAGTTAAATCTAATTAAATAATCAAACAAAATAGAAATTAATCTCAGTCAACACAATTAGATTTCTTTATACACACATGAATCGATCTGGGTTACAAATAATGTTATGCATACGCGTGTGCATATTATCTATAAATTCAGTACATCTTTGTATTTAATAGCTAGAAGTTAATTAATAGTTTACTTAAAACTGGAAGAAAAGCGAAAGTAGTCGAATTTGTAATAAAATTTATATATGTAATTGTTAAAGGTATACAAGGAAATTTGTCTGAAATTTATTTTCTCCATATTAATTTTAAATGCTGTATATAGTAAAAGATTTTGTAAAACTTTTTAAGAGTTGCAACGAAGGAGTTATCCAAAGCTTGAGGCGATTGGTATGTACCACGCAGCTCCGCGTTACAACCTAACGATGTTCAATTTTGACAAATATAGTTCTCTTTAAGGTCAAATAGTCTTACTCTGTTTTTACACAATATTTCTCTTAACTGTGATTTTAGCAACAATTTCTGTTAGTTTCAAGCGGTTTTGGTTGACATTTCTTGAACTGCAAATTTATTTGTAATTAATAGGGTTTTGTTTAATAAATATACACACCCGCGCGCAAAACGCAGGTAACATGCGGCGTGTTCAGATATTGGATTTATTAACTTTACCTGCATTAACCACATTTTACACAACTACCAACAGTTCAATTATGATTCTACTGATCAGGATATCAGGTGTTTCTCAATCTCTTTTCCAAAATTCTATAGTTCAATGGATTTATGTAATTCAAACAGTGGAATGATTATTTGTTATGTTTTTTAAGACTGTTTTTATACGATTTTTATCCATCAATTATCAGTGTCAATATTTATTGTGTTTCTTCTCATCCATTGTCAGTGACTTTAAACTAATTTGCTAATCAGTCTAGATCTATATCATTGTACCTATTCAATCATTTACATGAATTCGTCACGATTCAGCTGATTGTGTTTCTAGTGATTACTTGTGAATAGGACATTTAATTGTGTTGACCAAATATTATCTTGCTACCGTCTAGAGCACGGACATTTCGGATTAATTGTGAATTGATTCATGCAGTGCAACATAACATTCAATAAATGTCTGATAACATGTATGGGTCTTCTCACTTCACCCTTCGGAAAAAGGTCAGGGTGTGATCATGGAATGAGTGGTGATAACAGACACCATGAATATGTAGGAATGGTACCATATTACGAAATAGACAGCTACCCCGCAAAACCTATTACAATAACTACAAAACCTCCTACAAGGAAGCTATCCAATCCCATTTCGGACCTTCAAGATGGAGTGGAATCTTTTCTCGGTTCCACGGAAACGGAACAGACAATAAACAATTAAGTGCAGGTAGACATTTCAAATCTTGGTCTCATCGAAATTTTAAGGGAATTGCGAAAATGTTGGTATAAAACCAATATTTATGATCATGAAGTTAAGATTGATTTTATTAAAAATCTTCCTCAGACATTCAAACTGTTTGCCAAACAGCTCACCAACTCTCTCTCTATAGATGACATATCCGATGGAAGCGAATTATAATTTAGGATTTTAGAACCTAGATTATATACGTCATCGGTTCGTCCTTCCCCGCCGGATGTTGGGATCACTTACTTAGAGAGAACAATAGTAAATATGGATTAAGTTCTAGAAGGATTAAACATAAGTAAATATAATCGCGACCTACCTTCCCGAGCGAGAAACGTAATATAAATAATAACAAATACGCTTAAAAGAACTGGTGTTATTATCACCATGTCATTTTATTCCTGTCAAGTTTCAATCCGCCGTTCGGAAGAATTCCCGAATGACTTCCAATTTCCAGAGATGATAGACCAGTATTCAGTAAGTAGGTAGAGTTGAGCGTAAGGATCGGGAAACGCATGGTGCAGAGAGTATAAGACGGTAATTTCTGCGCATCAACTGCGCCACTTTAAACAATCAAATATAAGCTGATATCATTCTCATTGACAATTTTTCTCAACACCGGATATGCCACATAGACAGCAAAAACAATAAAACTATTCAAAATAACCGGCCTATTTGCTTAAATGACCCGGCCAAACAACCCAATGAACGACTGCATGTTCTAGATTTAAAAACTAGAGATAAATTCATCGAAGGCACAGGTGGAGCAGATTTTTTCCTCAAGGGTGATTTCATGGCCGAGATATCTCTAGGCGTACTACTTACTACAGCTTCGGGGGATCCCATTCCTACTGATGGTTGCCGGCATCGCACTCCCAATATAGGTTTACGATGATAATTTTCTTACAATTTCATCGTCGCCAAGATCTCTCACCACATAATATGCCTTGATTTACTGTTTAAATATCGACACATTTTTTATCTTGCCAATCAAAAGAACATCGACCCTTCCACTGGACTTGAGCAAAGTTCTTTGACACTTGAATTCAAGCATTTTGAGCAACAGGTCATTCAGCCAGTGCAGTGTAGTGTGCGGCAGGATGGCTCAGTGGTTAGAGCACCAGATTCCGAAGCAGACGTGCCCAGGTTCGAGTCCTGTCCGCGGATAATTCTGGCCAGTACATGATGAGTTCCCATTAAGGACGAAACTGGTTTACTGGATGAATTGCCTTTTCTACACTATACAATTCTTAGTTTATACTGACATATGTAAGTAATTAATGGGTCAGGTGTTTATATCAAGACCGCAACCTTGATTATAATAATTGTTATCACCACCCGCGCAACCAACGTTCAGTTAAGGTCATTCAGCCAACTCAAGTGCATCATTCAACAGAGATATCAGAAGCTGTTCGAGAACGCAAGTCGTTGTTCGATCTCAGTGTCTAGAAATACTTCTAGACAGTTGCTCTGCATGATCCGGTTGAATGGCTGGTGTCCTTTTTGTGTGGATGCACCCGAATAAGTAGAGGATCAATTGTGCAGCAACAAAATATTGGCATTACTGAAAATTGGCGACGAGGTGACATAGCGTGGTAAACGCAAGTCCAGCAGTAGGCGTAGGTAAACAGTCAAGAGGAGAAAGCGATAGCAATTATACATAGCGAGTAGAGCAAATAGTTTCGTGGTAATTGCATCGCGCTTGTATAGACGTGCAGTCTCACGCCATTGGTCAACGGCAATTTTGCGCGTTTTAATTGGTTCAGTGTATTAAAATTTGAATTTGATTTTCCCATTATGTCGGCGAATTAATCTGAGCCGTAATAAAAGCATTTACAATATTTTTATATGCTGTTGGAGCACCAACCCTATTAGTTAATAAGAACCCCATAGACACCAAGTCAGATTCAGTCTAAATTTGCCTGTATAAGACTAATAAGTTGGTTATCTCTTCCATCTATATTAAGTTCACGCCTACAATATCTTGAGCTAAATTTTCAGTGCCATCGAACTTAGGACTAGCCTCCATGTTAATCGAGCTTAATTATAAATTTGATTAATTTAGTAATAGTCAAAGGACTGTGTACTTCTTACGACACAATGCAGCCGAGTCAATAAACTGGAATCAGATTAGATGCGTATAACAGGAATTTAATACAACCTGTTCCCGAACGTTCCCAATATGCACGATTCAAAACACAAATTAGTTGCAGGATTATATTTAGAATGTCAAGATTGGTGAACCGAAAAAGAGAAATAAAATGTCAAATGCTCCTTGCTAAAGTATGTCACACCAGAACAGTCACAAATTACCGAAACTCGTATAACGTACAATTGAAAAATATATATCCCGCAAAGTATTTAATCAAAGAATGTTCTCGAAATTAAACGAATAATTTATTTTTTAATAATGTTCGTTTCAATCAGCCACGGTGGTTTAAATTTATCAATAAATGTTACTTTAATTTTGCTGGAGGAAATATCTTCCTCTACATACACCACGTTCTCAAAAAGCGCCGTCATCGTTGTTCTTCGGCTGACGTTGAACTCTTCCTGAGCAAGTTGTGCATACTGTTATCTCTGGCGTCGACAATGCCCCAATTGCAACATCTGAATCATCTATAATTAGCTCAAATTGCCTCTCACAATGTACAGGTGCTAGAGTGGTTATGTCACTTAGAATTTCCTTGGCCCTATGGGATTTTTTTCGTTCATTCTAACTCCAGTTGATAGACCAAGACTTCTTAATCCTGCTGTTCTCACGTGTGAGTTGGCGTGTTAGCGATCCTAAAATTCCGAATAGGCCAGGAATGAACCGTCGGTAGTAGCTTATCATGCTCAGTAGCGGAGATTCCGTTACACACTTGATGGCTTGGATTTTAGCTTCCAAAATCTTAATTCCTACTTTGGAAAGTACATGTCCAAGATATTTCATTGAAGATCATCCAACGTTGCTCTTATTTGTCATGACTAGTCAAAACTGTTTTCAAATGCTTACGATGTTCATCAGGTGACCGACTGAAAATAAATATGTCGTCAGAGGACAAACTCACAAATGGACAATTCTAAAGGATTTCTTCAGCCAAACGCTGGAACGATTGACTGGCATTCTTAAACCCAAAATGGCACTCGAAGAAATTCATGTGATCCCCTCCTGGAAATCTGACCGCGGTGAATAGTATAGAAATTTCCTTCATTGGTGTCTGATAGGACGCTTTCTGGAGATCTGAATTTTAAAAAATCCTTATATCACATTATGTTGTAACACGCGGCTTCGTATTACAACCCAACGATGTTCAATTTTGACAAATATATTTCTCTTTAATGTCAAATAATCTAACTCTGGGTTTTATACAATATTTATCTTAACTGTGATTTTAGCAACAATCTCTGTTAGTTTCAAGTAGTTTTAATTGAGATTTCTTGAACTGCAAATTTAATTGTAATTTATTGGGTTTTGTTTAATAATAAGAAACACCCTCGCGGAATATGCAGGTAACATGCGGTGGATTTATATATCCTGATGTTCAAACACTGGATTTACTTGTATCACATGCCTTAACCATTTTTTCCACAACTACTGACAGTTCAGTTATGATTCTTCTGATCCAAACATCAGGTGCGTCTCAATCATTTATGCGAAACTCTATAGTTCAATGGACTTTTGTATTTTAACACTCAAAACTTAGCAAACAGTGGACTAATTAATTTTGGTGCTTATTATGACTGCTTTTATACGATTTCTCTCCATCATTTACCAGTTACAATATTTATTGTGTTTCTTCTCATCAATTATCAGTGACTTTAAACTAAATTGCTAATCAGTCTGGATTTATATCCTTGTACTTTTTTCAATCATTTACATAAATTCATCACGATTCAGCCAATTGCGTTTATCATGACTACTTTTGTATAAGACATTTAATTGTGTTGACAATATATTATTTTGTTGTCGTCTATAGCACGGTCTATTTGGTTTAACTGTGAATTGATTCATGCATTGCAACATAACATTCAATAAACGTCCTCTCACTTCACCCTTCGGAAAAAGGTCAGGGAATAATCATATGAACGTGTTGTGATATTAGCCACCATGGAAATGTAGGAATGGGACAATATTACTAAATAGACAACTACCCCGCAAAACCTATTACAATAACTACAAAACCTCCTACAATATATCGTAGCAGTGTACTCTGGTTAGTGAGAGGATAAGTATCACCATTAATCACTGAATACAATAGACGATATTTCCCACAAAACCTCCTTTGTTCCGATTCAGGTTTGCAAACTGCCACTTTTGCGGAAGCGAAATTGGAATTTGACCTTCTACAAATTTCCTCTTTTCTAGAATGGAATAGAATATGTTTATTTGGATTCAAACCACACATGCTCCATGAAGGAGATAATAATATTGGAAAATGTACAATGTAAAAAATATATCACATCACATATATTTGTGCAATTAGTCTAATATAGATAAGTAAACCTCTCTAGTTACTCTGTACAATACATCAACATATGAAAGTTCGTCTGTAATATTACTGCATACGTCATATCAATTTTGATATATTTATTATGATATAGGATAAAACGGTCTTATTAATTAATCACATTTGTACAATAATTGATTATAAAAAGAGTATTAGATTCTTCATCGAAATAGGAAAAATTAAGGTATAATTCGCGTCTAACATTATGCAAAAAATGAGAGCCATGTCTAGAAATTTATTGTATGTATTGTTAACTAACATGATGATATAATGCATCACTTTACAATTTTAATAATACAGAACGTGGAAATAAAAATCTCAAGAAGATATGTTGCTGATCACAATTATCCGTTTTTAATTCAACCACGAAAAAGTATTATCATAAATAAAATTAAAAATATCAGCAGGATTTTAATTTTTTTAGTTCAGTACATAAATATTTGAAAGACATCTTAAACGGTGGCGTTTCTTTAAGCCCTTTTGGCAATTGATTTTAAATTTTCTAAATTTTCAAAAAAGAGTATAAATTCCCCTCAACATTCCCCACCAAAGGAGGAGATATTGCCAAATGTCCAGGTCTAGTTCCAACTTCAAGAATCTTTCTTATTGGATTCATATAGGCACCAGTCCACTGGTTCAGATGGAAAAAGTTTATGCAATAGCACATCTTCCGAAACCATAATGTCTGCAGTGATACAAACTGTAATCTTGTGGCTTATATAGTGCAGGAGATGGGGCTAATTTGTTGCAAAATGTTTTTTTGTACAGCTTCTATCTTTGTGCAATTGGTGAAATTCAGACACAACAATTTGTTGCGTTTGTTGTGCCAACTTTTGGGTCTTTATTAAACCAGGCAATTTGGTCACCAATTCTATTTGGCGCTCTACTCCTGTATTCCATACATTTACATAGCACTAAAAGGTTGAAACACTGCAAGGTGCTTCTTGATTATTTCGGCAAAGTCACTTGCGACTATAGGACGGAGTTACAGGACTGTTCTAACTGCTGAATTGCTAGACTCAGTGTGTGTAACATCGATAAGCCTTTAGCGTTAGTCCTAGTTTTGGTATAGAGTGTCAGTTTGAAATGTGTCAAGAAATCCATCCCAATGATATTGTCCCTGATATCAGCTACCAGAACGTTCCACTTAATGAAGATTTCTGTCCCAATAGTACCGATAGCTCTTTTATCCCTATAACTCCAATCGGACTACCATTGACAGCGCATAGTTGATAATCATATATGGGCAATCTGCTTCCACTACATCTGATCTAATAATGCTTATTTCTGCACCTGTGTCAATGAGAAACCGGTAAATTCATCTGTAATAATTAAGCTATTGCTAGACAATCCGGCAACGTTTTCAAGATCTCCACTAAGGCAGAATCTAACCATCTTGCCGTCTGTGTCGGTGCACTTTGCTTTAGTCGCATCTTTCGATTTCGCCTTAAGTATACCTTTTTGGGGCATATCAGGGGGCCTTTGCAATGGAACCCCTCTTCGACTCTTACTAGCAGGGGTTTTATATTTTTCATGTGAGTAATTTCTCTATCGGTTTTGTGCTGCCTTTCAATCTTGGTCCACATAAACGCGGATATATGCAATTTTCTCCATATTCACAATATGCCTTGCATCATCCGCGCGGCCTATCAAAGCGTTGAAGCGAGTAACTCCCTCGGCGTCCAGAATTTCTATTCTGACATAGAATTTGCGAAATAGTTCTCATCATATCATCAATTTTGCGATTTTTATTTGCAACTTCTCTACTTAATCAGCGCACATTTTCCTGTTGCGTCATGATCGTTTCTGCATCTGCCCTGCCTGGCCGAACCATAAGTGAATCTGCTTTCACAGGATGTACCTGCGGTTCCTGCTGTTTATACACACTGTCTAGTCCTCTGAGTTTATTTGGCAAATCAACATTTATTGTCTCAAATACCTCCGTGGCTCTAAGCCTGGATGGTAGCTCGGCATTTAAAGTGGAGTTTACCACATTTATGGATATATTCAATCCGGAAGCTTTTACATAAAGACGTTTATAAAAAGCATATGGTAATCTACGCCCTATCTATTCTAAGCGTAATAATTCGCACATTTGTGCCGACCTTCCAGAATGATATCTCTGTTGAATATTAGCCATTAACAACTCAAATTCATTGTGTGGTTCTTCATCAAATGTTCTGTTTCTAAAATTATCTAAGGTGATTCTAAAATCCTTTGGCAATTCCTTCCATGCTGCGGCAAATTTCTCCATAGGTTTCACAATTTGGTAAGATTAAAGAGCATTAGTGTATCTCCGACACAAATTGACGGTTCTTAGAATTTATACTGTGGTAGACTGGTTAGTTTTTAACTAAAGTAGTCGCCATATTTTTTAGAGGCTCCAAACATTATAGTAAATAATTATCCCATAGATGTCAATTGGATTCAGACATAATACACCTATGTGAGTCTGATAAGTATTTAGTTCATGCCATCAATATCTTGAGCTAAATTGTCTGTGCCCTCGAACTTAAGACCAGCCTCCATTTTAATTGAAGGTAAGTATATATTTAATTAATTTAGTAACAGGTAAAGTAATGTGTAATTCTTACATAACAATACACTCGCGTAAATAACCTGGAAAGAAATTAGACACGGAAAACAGAATTATGAAATGACCTATTCCTGAACGTTCCAAAAATGCACGACTCAAAACACAAATTAGTTGCAAGATTATATTGTGAAGATCAAGATTTTAAACCTAAATCGAGAAATAAAATGTCGAATGCAGCATGATAGAGAAAGTCACGCGAGAGCAGTAACAGATTACCGAAACTCTAAATACGCACAATTCAAATGTATGTATACTGCAAGTAAATGTTGTACGACGTTAAAAAAGTTATGAGCCGTAGATAATGAGAACCAGTTGCTTGTAACACGCGGCTCTTCGTTAAAACCCAACGATGTTCAATTTTGACAAATATAGTGCTCTTTAAGGTCAAATAGTCTAACTATGTTTTTACACAATATTTCTCTTAACTGTGATTTTATAAACAATCTCTGTTAGTTTCAAGCAGTTTTAATTGAGATTTCTTGAACTGCAATTTTAATTGTAAATAATAGGGGTTTGTTTAACAAATATAGAGACACGCGCGCAATACGCAGGTAACATGCGGTGGATTATAGCGCCTATGTGGATTTATTGCCTTTCTTTTCATTCATCTCGGTTTACACCATTAATTAATGGTCAGATATGATTCTACGCATCATGTCTTTAGAGTCCAATGGATTATTATAATTAAATCATTTAAAACCTTTTTGCATAAACCACATTCTACACAACTACTAACAGTTCAGTCATGATGATACTAATCCAAACCTCAGGTGTTTCTCAATATATTGTCCTAAATTCCATAGTTCAATGGATCATTATAATTAAAACATTCAAAACCTAGCAAACAGTGGAATAATTATTTGTGATGTTTTTTGAAAACTGTTTTTTACACGATTTTTATCCATCACTTATCAGTTACAATATTTACCAGTGACTTTAAACTAAATTGCTTATCAATCTGGATTTATATCATCATATATTTTTAATTATTTACATGTATTCATCACGATTCAGACGATTAGGTTCCTGATTATTACTTGTGTATAAGACATTCAATTGTGCTGACAAAATATAATTTTGTGGCCGTCTAGAGCACGGTCCGTTTTGTTTAAGGCTTAGCTACACCACTTGCAATAAACATCTAAAAATGGATGAGTTTTCTTACTTCACCCTTCGGAAAATGTCAGGGACTAATCATGGAACGGGTGTGGATAGCAACCACCATGAAAATGTAGGAAATCATTACTAAATAGACAGCTACCCGGCAAAAGCTATTACTATAACTACAAAACATCCTACATATTAATGGTGGTCCTTGTTAGGGCCGCAATTGAGTTCTCGCAAATGCCTTGAAAGTTTGCCTGTGTTGCAGTGTCAAGAAGTACTCCTAGACAATTCAGGCCGGCTCTGGTTGACTGGCTGGTTTCCCTCCGTTTGGAGTTGAATCCAGGGAGGTGAGCTGCTGTGTGAATGCTGAGTATTGTCTTGTCGAAGATTTGTAGCAACACTGTTGTGGCTGGTACACGTAGATGCCCAATAAATAGATTATCGATACGTAGCAGTAGTTGTACAGCAAAAAGAAGATTGGCGTGACTGAGATCCGAGTGACTGGGTGACACAGCTTGTTAATCAAGTCCAGAAGTTAGCGTAGGTATAGAGTCAAATATGCCGTGAGACAGCATTCACCTGTAGTGCATACTAGGAGATGTCAAATTTGTAATGTGATGCATAGTAAATGCACCGTGATTATATAGTTTTGCGAGCGTATGGTCGCACGCCTTTGGTTAAAGGCAAATTTCGCTTATTTTTATTAGTACCGCGTAAATGAAATGTGAATTTTATTTAGGCAATATGTCGGCGAATTGTTCTGAGCCGTTATATTAATTTCCACTTTGAAAAAAAGAAAAAAATTCCTCACGGCAAGGCTTGATATGCAATGTTGGGTAAAGCTCGATCCCAGTTAATCAGCTGGTTAATATTATGGTCTTAGCTATTAATTTTTTAAATATACCTTAGATGCTGGGCTGGAGCATGCTCTTTGGTTGCTTCAACAAAGATATGATGCACAATAACCACTAGGAATTGCTACAAAAATTGTTAGCTATAGTGGCCGGTCATACCGCGTGAGGAAAAATCGAGTAGTTTGAGGTTTAGAGAGCCTCAGTGTGAGGATTGCAAGGTAGATGGTCACTGACAGATGGATCGCCGTCAATGTGTTTGAATACGAGCATAGGAGCTAGTGTGCGCTTGACGTTGTGGACATGATATTCGTGGAGTGGTCACTGTGTAACTGATGAAGTTTAGATATTCATTGTAAGTGAAATGTAACATGATATGAAGCCGATGACTACTTAGTGTTGCTACACAATACGTTAGTTATAAGTAGCTGGTTATACTATAAAATCAGTGTGAGCTCAGGTGTGAGCCATACGTTGCAACAGTACAATGTGAAAATAATATATACATGAAAATCAAAGGGTAACGACAAAAGTGTACTCGAGCACTACCGCAGAGATGGTATAATACCAAAGAACTGTTCAAAAATACTAAAAACAGCTGGTTATACCATGTTAGACAAGTGAGTGTGAGAAAAGTAAATGAATCATGTGGATCCATAGAGGTCACGCCGAGTGACATAGGGTGCATGTGGTGCGAATAAAGTTAAACATTTAATATAAAGAATAATGAAACTTTAATATAAAAAATATAAGTTATGTGTTAAGCAAAGCAAGCTACTGCTAAATTGAGATTGTAGACTGATAGAGCCAGAGGCGCGTGTACAATGACGTATGTTCCCAGGATCAGTCGTTTCGATAAACGGTTTCAACCATTCTATGCTTACCGATGTAGGCGTTGCAACTTACATGATAATGAAGTATTTCGGCTGTTCGAGCAAAATTGGGTAAGGACCGCGATACTTTGGTTGAAGTGGTGAAACAGCAGCGTCGTAACGAAAGATTACTCCCTTGCAGCTGTGGTGGTGTGAGTGAACAGAGATTGGACGAGGAGTATGTCTCGGGTGCTATTCAGACATGTTATCGAAATGAAGTCGGAGGTGGGTAGCTTCGTCTTGTGGGTCGTTCTTTGCGGGCAGTAGACGTGGAAACTGTTTAGGCAGGCGTTAATGACTGCGCCTGCAGAAATGGTTGCAAGAGGTAATGCGGCAGGCCATCGAGTAAATTTTTCAATGATAATTAAAAGGTAGCTGAAACCTTGAATCTTTGTCAGATGAACTATGTCAATGTGGACGATGGCTAGGCGTGAAGTAATTTGGAAATATTGCAACTTAGAACGAGTGTGCCGTGTGATCTTGTTTTTCTGGCAAATGGCACATTAAGAAACCCATCGTTTCGCTTTCCACATGAGCCTGTGATCGCAGAAACAATCTGTAATAGGTCTGACACTCGCCTTGCTTCCTGGGTGAGAAATTGAGTAAATTGAGTTGAAAAACTTTTCTCTGAAGGTTGGTTGGGAAAACTGGCTTGTTGACCTGAGCACCCGTGCGGCAAACAAAAGGTAAGCCTTCCCAAAGACGGCGAACGTACTTGGTGGTATGATTGGCAACTGGTCTTTGAATATGAGTGTTACCGCGCTTTTCTCTTTGCATGAGGGATAGCGTTAGTGAAGGTTCCCTGAGTGTCACGGTGTTGACTCTGAATTGCGACGGCGAAGGTGGTTGTAGCGAGAGATCTGGCCTAGAAAGGGCGTCTGCATTGAAGTTTTGTTTGCAATTGACATAAGAGATATCGAATTTCAATTCTTTCAGACGAGACATCTGACTTTTCACTCTGGCAGGGTTCTTGGCAACTGTTGAAGTCGCGTTTGGACGTGCCTAACTAACGGTGCATGACCTGTAAAAAAGGCATATCTTCTGCTGCTCGACCGAAAGTATCGTGTCTTGTCTCTACTGGTTGGAGAATACGCAATTTAAAACTGATAGTCTTTCGAACTCCGTCGATCTCTTGTTCCAAGATAGCCCTAATATCGAACTCAGAAGCATCTGTCGTGAGTAGAACGGTCGTTGAAAATCTGGACGAGTTAGCATCGTAGCCTCTGCTAATAAGCTGATAGCGAGTTGAAGAAATGACGTAGTTTTTGCTAAGTCATTTTCGATTCCGCATGTGCAAACAAAACGGATAGAGATGTCTTGATAGGACAAAAAGGTACTTGCAATATTAGTTAAGGACTCTCAAAAGGTTATGCAGCTCATATTCAGTTTTTGGTGACTTGACATTCTTGATTTAATTTGCCTTCAACGGAAAAGTTTGAACACCTTGTGGCGTGGTACGATGCCCTAGGAAATCCACGGATGTAGTTGCAATCTGCGTTTTGCCACAGTTGAACTTGATTTCGTGGTTGGATAAGTGTGAGAGGATATTTCGTAAATGCTTGGCATGAGAAACTTATTCTGGACTGAAAACCATTATGTCATCGAGCTATGACATACAATCAGCGGCGTCGTCTCGAAGTATGTTTTCCATGAATCTTTGAAATGTCTGTGTAGCACATTGAGACCAAATGGCATGTAAAGATATTCGAAAAGGCCAAATGGGTTGATGACCGCAGTCATTTCAATATCTTTAGGCGCTACCGGGCTATGATGGTAGGCTTGTCTGAGGTCAATCACTGAGAGGAAATTGCTATGGCTGAGTTTTCCAAGTAAGTTGTTAACATTGCGAATGGTATATGCATCGGATTTGATCACCGAATTTAACTTGCGATAATCTCCACAGGCTCTGTACGATCCGTTTGATTTAGAGACTAATGAATTAGTGAGACCCATGCACTTTTTGATGGTCTGATAATTTCTTCTTCCAATAGTCTTAAAAATTCCACTTAGGCAGCTTTCAGCTTCTTAAGTGCAATATGTTGTCCTGCTGTGACTATATGGTGCATCGTGTTGGAGACTCGTAGCTCTAACTTTCTGAGGTCGAACAACAACTTGTGTTCTCGAAAAGCTGCTGGTATCTCTGCCAAATGGTGCGCTGGGTTTGCCTGAATGACCTGTAACTCCAGACGATAGGAGGCAAGTGTCCAAACACTTTTCTCAAGTACATTGGATGGGTCGATGGTCTTTTGATTGGCAAGATCAACTAGGAGCCGATATTTCAACAAGAAAGCAATGCCTATTATGTTGTTTGAGACATTGGCGACGATGAAGTTGTGAGCAAATTCACGCCGTAAATCAATATTTAGTGTGTGATGCCGACATCCATAAAAGGTATGGGCTTCCCTATAGCTGTTGCATGTAAAACGCATAGAGACATCTCGGCCATGGAATCACCCTTGAGAAATGAAACTACTGCACCAGTGTCTACATTGCATTTTTCGCCAGTTCTGAAATCGAGAAGATGCAAATTTCGTAATGCTGTTTGGCCGGATTAAATAAACAAGTAGGCTGGTCATTGCAAATGACATTGTCAGTTTTGCTGTCTATGTGGCATATTCTTTGTAGGCAGAAAGAGTCAACATAAACTGAAGCTGTATGTGTTTGAAATTTTGTATGTGAAGAAAAGTATCTGTGATATTGTTGATTGTGGTCAACTAAGGAAGGAAACTGGTATCCGTTTGGTAAGTTCTCCGAACAATGCCGGCAATTTCGACAATTATAAAAAATACATTTTGTAATAGATACACCAACTTTTTGGAGAACATGGACTGAACGACCGAGATGGTCTCGATTGTCGTTTATTCTGATTTAGACGGTGTTTGTCCGTGTTTCTATTAGCATGTGTCCTTTTGATGACGGTTCTTTCAAGAATTTTGCTCAAATCTGAAATACATTTGTTCAAAATGGATAGCCTAGTGTCATCAGATGTATGACCGGCGGATGGACACTGAGCTAACTTATGATATAGGATATTCATGTTTGGAAAATACTTATAGAGCATTAAAAGACAGAGAGGGTCTTAAATAATCATAGAAAGAAAAGTTTAAAATATGCGTGCTCTGAAAAACTACAACTATTAACTAATCGCTTATCAAAATTTGCTTCCACAGTTGAAACTGACGAGATCTGCTACCACAAACACAGAATAAAGACGAAATCTGCTTCCACAAAATTATTATCAAAATCTACTTCCACGAACTCCTCATATAAAAAAATTTAATTTTTCTTTTTGGACATTTGATGTTATCACTAGTTTCATAATTCAATATTGTGTTTTAAAATATATTTTAATTTTTTGGAAGTTTCTTTTATACATATTTTCGAAGTTTTTGACTTGTCTTGGTGAATGATTATAAGAGAGTTGGATTAGAGATCTTGAGTTTCGTGGTACTGCTGCATAGTTCTGACGTGATACACTTTGTTAATAACGTATTGAATTATAAAGTAACAGTGTTCTTAATACATATTATTAGGAAGGATCTTAAATTTTCTTCAGGTAACTGACGTGGATATTTTTTTCAAGGTCACCATTGTATCGTTCTCTCATCTGTGGATATCAGCGTATTTGGGTGAGCACACTTATTGCTATTGGAAGAAAACTTAATTCAATATTATAGCTAATTTACAAAACACTGAGGGCAATTAGCAGTTGGACTTGAGAAATCTAGTTTAAATAATACTTCTGAGGGATTTATTTGTTCTAAATTAGATGATCATAAGCATATATGGATTATCCTAGCCTGGCATCTCAGAGGCTCTCTTATTGTAGTGACCAAAGGGCCTCTAGAAAAATTGGCGACCCCGACAGGATCCTCTATGCAAAAAGATGTGATGTAAATGATCGCTTTTGCCGCAATTCTATGGATAGCAATGTTAAGCTCACCATGTACAGACCAGACAACAATTCTGAATGGGGCAAAGATGCAGAATTTTATATTAGACTAAGAAGAATGACCCACAATACAGAAAGGTTTGTATCGGTCTGGTGGTGTTTGTCTGAGCCTGTTAGAAAGAATCTATTTAGAATCAGGAGATATGTTACGGAGAACGAAACAGTAAATGCATTTAGAGCTTCTGGTTGAAGAACTTAATGGGCGATATCAACCCGAGAGGACGGAAAGGATAACTGACATATTACGTCAGGAGAAGATAGGAAACAAACTCCCATCTGAATTTTATGACAGATTTATTTCAAAATCCATATTGCTTGATATTTCTGAGGAAGTTATAAACAGTATATTTGTAGCAGAATTGCCTGGTAGATTAAGAGCCACTTTGGATGTTAATGATACATTGGAACTAGAATGGCGAAAGTATCTCAAATGGTTGGACAACGTATATCGTCAGAAGGAACGCAAAGTGTATGCAGTAACAGCGGATTCACGCCTAGAGCAGCAACTCAGACATATCTCAGAGAAACTTCTGACCGTGGAGAACGAAATAAGTACCCTTCAAACGGACGTGGGTTGGGTGAAACCCAAAAGTGAAAGTTCCAACAGTGGCAGGGTGAATTCTCGTGGTCAAAGTTCAACTTCCAAGCATTGGAGAGGCGAAACGCACAAGGGTGTTCAAGGACAACGCGAGTGGTGCATTTCGCATCGTATATACGTCGAGTATGGAAAGTATCAGGGGGAATGATGCACGTTTCCTAGTTTGGGTGGTACCCGATAGAAAGGAAGTACTCTTCCTGTGGCTTGGTGTAAGCCGACGGAAAACTATTAAAACCTCCGCTAGTAGGAACTCTAGGGGGTTAGCGCATGCAAGGTTCCAAAGTATGTATATTCGAGGCATCCTAAAATCATCAAAGTTATGTTCGGAAGCTTCGATAGAATAAACGCGCAATTATATTGTCCTTAAATCTGTTAGATTTCGGCTAGAAGGAAATCTCAAAGAGGTTGCTGGCAATAGCAATAATTAGTTCGTTATTCGAGGCATCCTAAAATCATCGATGTTAGTTTAGAAAGCTTCGGTGGAATATACGCAAAGTAATTTAGTCCATAAATCTGTCAGATTTCGGCTGTTAGGTAATCTTGGTGAGGTTTATTGTTTTAGCAACAGAAAGTTCGTTATAGCAGATGAACTTAATGGGTTAAACATCTTAATAGACACGGGTGCAGAGCTGAGCATAGTTCGATCCGATCTGATGTTAATTGATAGCCCCACATTCGATTATTAACTTTGGATTGTCAATGAAAATCCAAGTGAGGTTAAGGGAGTTAAAGGATTGTCAGTGACATTGGAGCAGACATCACCATTTATGTGGAATTATCTAGTCGCTGATATAAAGGATAACATTGGGATGGATTTTTTGAGTCATTTTAATCTCGCTTCCGATCCAAAATCTGAGACCATTGGAAAAGGCACTGGGGTAGTGACTAATGCTGAAACTGGGACCTCAGTAATTAAGTCAGTGAGACTACCCAGACACGTCGTCGCCGATGACTTGGTGAATGTCATCGAGAAACACCTGGCCGTGGTTCTGCCATTCAATGCTAAGCGCAAGTGTTTAAAGGCAGGCATAGTGTAGGAGGCTTTGCAGTTATTGTATCAGGTTGTGTGGGGTAGCAGTCTATTTAGTAATTAATTCCTATTCCTACATTTCCAATGTGGTTGTTATCACAACCCGTTCCATGAACAGTCTGATCTTTTTCCGAAGGGCGAAGTAAGAAGACTCTTCCGTGTTATCAGACGTTTATAGAACATTATGTTGCAATACATCAATCAATTCACAGTTAATCCAATTTGACCGTGTTCTAGACGACATCCACTGCGTGTTTCCTGCGTATTGCGCACGGGTGTGTGTGATTTTTTAAACAAAACCCTATTAATTACAATTAAATTTGCAGTTCAAGAAATCTCAATTAAAACTGATTCAAACTAACAGATATTGGTGCTAAAATCACATTTAAGAGAAATATTGTGTAAAAACCAGAGTTAGACTATTTGACCTTAAAGAGAACTATATTTGTCAAAATTGAACATCGTTGGGTTGTAACGCGGAGCCGCCTGTTACAATAGATCACCAAATCGAGATGGTGGAACCACTACCCTGTTTACCAAAATGCTCAAGCGTCAGCACAACATAAGCAGCAAGTTGCTATTTAAGAATTTAAGCGGTTGAGGGAAGAATGAATTTGTAGCGTTCAAATTCCAAATTTGCGTCTCTAATAGCGGTTGTTCCCGAACGTGAATCAGGTCAATGGAGGTTTTGTGATAATTATTGTCTATTGAACTCGTAAACAAAAGGCGATTCGTATCCTCTACCCAACTAGAGTACTTTGATCAGGGATATAATGGGGTAAGAGGTAGATACTACGTTAGATCTGCTGTAAGCTTACTATCATGTACCTATGGAGAGAGAATCGATAACACTCACCGCAGTGCAATATCCTGGAGAAGGATCGCATGAATTCTTATGTATGCCTTTTGGTTTAAAGTATTCAAGTCAGATATTCCAGCGTCTGACGGAGGAGGTTCTTTCAGTTTGTCTATTTGCTAGTGTGTATATAGATGAAATCATTATATATGGTCGATCTAGGGAGAAATATCGGGATCACTTTGATGTCGTTTTATCTAATCTGGACCATTATGGGTTGGTAATGAAACCAGAAAAGAGCAGAATTTGTTGCTCTACTGTTAAATTTCTTGGATACTCCATTTCCAATGATTGAATCAAACCATTAGAAGATAAGTATGTATTAGGTTTTGCGAACCTAGTAACAAATTAGTTCAGTTGTGACCAGAAGGATAAACCAAAGGCAGCATGAACGGAAAGTATAATCTCATGCACATTCTTTTCGTGCTTACTGGCGACTCATCAGTAGGAGCCGGTATTACGCCCTTTAACCACTATATATTTGGTAGAAGAATGTGGAATAATAGGACGATACAATCTCCTAGACGAATGTGTAAACCTGTAATAGTGAAGCTAACATAATCTAAAGTCAACGACAATGCGACAACAAACAGTATTTAACTGTTATATATTGAATTGAATGATGTCATGCTTACCGCGAAATGTGTATGGTTTAACTGGAGTAACAGGTGTTCGGAAATTGTTGTAATTCTCAATTTGGGTGAACTTTAGCATAAATTTATATCCATCAGGTTGATATCATGTACCGACTCGGAAACCATAGTGTTAGTATCCGGTACTCATCGATTTCAAAAAAGGTATCAGTTACTAACACAATAGCCATAGTGTTAGTATCCTTTACAGACTCGGTATATATATTATATAGTATGAGTTAGCATTGAAGTCGCATTGTCGTTGACTTTAGATTATGTTCGCTTCACTATTACAGGTTTACACATTCGTCTAGGAGATTGTACCGTCCTATTATTCCACATTCTTCTACCAAATATATAGTGGTTAAAGGGCGTAATACCGGCTCCTACTGATGAGTCGCCAGTAAGCACGAAACGAATGTGCATGAGATTAAACTTTCCGTTCATACTGCCTTTGGTTTATCCTTCTGGTCACAACTGAACTAATTTGTTACTAGGTTCGCAAAACCTAATACATACCTGCATATATATTAGTTCTTCGCAACAAACAGTATTTAACTGTAATACATTAGAAGATAAGGTCCAAGCAATCAAGGATGTGCTAGAACCCAGAACTGTACGTCAATTGCGTAGATTTTGAAGGATGTTAAGCTATTGTCGTCGTTCTATACTAGATTTAGCTGGAATTTACGGTTATTAACTCGACAATTTTTTCGTTAACTGAGTATGACCAAAATGTCCTGGCCTATTAATTTTAGCCAAGACGACAAGTAGAAATTCCAGAGAACTAAAGATCTGTTAAGCCAAAATACCACATAAGCACCTGTGGATTTGATTAATCCGTTTGAGCAGTTCACAGATGCTTCAGATATAGCCATAGGGGTAGTGATACATGAAAGCGATAATGATATTGTCAAGCCGATTGGATACTGTAGTCGGAAACTCCAAAATCACGAGAAGTGATATGGTAAGATTAAAGAGGAGTTACTAGCGGTTTATTCTGCCGTGCTGCATTTTGAGCACTACCTAAATAGACGTCAGTTTACGATATTAACTGATCATGAGCCTTCGATTAGTATCCTAGGGGAAACAAATAGGCTTAATTATTCTCGGCGTGTGAATTCACAAATAACCCGACTCTCAGAATTTGATATTACCATTACTCATATCTCAGGAAAATGGAATGTGGTGGAAGATACTCTCAGTAGACCATACAGATCAAATGAAGATATGATTTGTTCGGAGTCATTCATAAACTCTGTTGTATCTTGTAATTATTTTGAAACTTTAGTTGGAAAGGAAGTCTACGTATACACCCAGGAAGATTGAAGATATGTAGTTACTATGCGAAATTTCCAGAAGCTAACCTAAACCCTGTGTACCGTTAGAATTATGGTATAATGTAATTCAACAGCTGCATGAATTTGGCCATCTTTCCATTAAGGTAACTATCAGGATGGTCACTGATAGATATATATGGCCTAAGGTGTCGACAGATATAGGAACTTAGGTAAGGATATGTGCCTGAAGTCAAACTTATAAAGTTTGTCGTAATATTAAAACTCAATATAGAACGATTAGTATATCAGCCGGTCGTTTTATGCATGTACGTATTGATATATTAGAAATGCCAGAAATTTCTGGCCAGAAGTATTTACTGACGATGGTTGATCGTTTCAGTCGTCAGTTTGAGGTAGCAATCCTGATGGACATGACAGCTCAAGAAGTCTTATTTATGTTCAAGCATAATTGGGTGTCGCGATATGATGTACTGCTAAGGGTAACTACTGATCGTGGTAGTTAGTTTATGTCTAAACTATTTATCAGATCATTGAATACTATTGGTATAGATGTAAGAGACACACGTGCATATAATCCCAGAGCAAATGGGATGGTTGAGAGTGCACAGAATGCTGAAGGCTGCAGGACGCTGCACTTATGAATCTAGTTGGATACATGATTTGCCCATAGTTTTGCTTGGCAATGCGAAACAGATACAGAGCTCAGTTAGGAGCGTCCATTGCGGAACTTGTTTATGAAGAGCCATTGAGATTACCTGGAGATCTTTTAATAGAAGCTCCAGGTTGTCTTGATTGGACCTCTAGTTCAGTAGATTGGTTTGTTGGTGTATTGAAAGACAAAATGAGTAATAATTAGGCTCCAACCAAAACTAGGTGTCCAAAGTCTAAATGCTATATAACTTTATATTTATAGCTAGCATCTCATGCACATATAACTAACAAGAACAGATAGAATTGTCTCACACCGTTCTATATGGGCCATTTAAAGTCAATCATATGACTGATAAAAATGCATTTATAAAAGTAAATGGCACAGTAGAATGTGTAGCACTGGATCGCCGCATTCCACAGTTTACATAGACAGAGGAGGAGACTGAGGAATAATATCCAACGAAGTATCAAGAAGCTGAGGCGAGATGTAACTCAAAAATGTGTGAGAGAAAGGAAGTAAAGATTATAACCAAGACGACTGAGGACAAAGAATAATGCAATATGAAAGTGAAACCTAGTGAAGTACCAGCACAACATTTTGAAACTCGTTCTGGAAGAGTCAACAATAAACCGAAAGATGAGGATTTCGTAATGAATGAGTAAACATCTTAAACATGAGGGTGTATGTGAAGTTTAATTAATTTATTGGACACCAATTAACTCATCATAAAAAAAATCAAATTTAATTTTTTGGACATTTGATGTCATCGCTGGTTTCATAATTTAATATTGTATTTTTTTTAGATATTGTAATTTTTTGGAAGTTTCTTTTGTACATATCGTCCAAGTTTTCGAATTGTCTTGGTGAATGATTATAAGAGAGTTGCAGTAGAGATCTTGAGTTGCATGGTACTGCTGCTTGGTTCTGATGTGAATCTATTACTCTTTACAGCCGAACATTCTAATGGTGATATATTGTATAGTACACCTAATCAGATTTACTTATCTACATGAGACTAATTGCACACATTTATGTAATGTGGTATCATTTATAAATTGTACATTTTCCAATATTATTATCTATTTGATTGAACATTTGGGGTTTGAATCCAAATAAAGATATTCTATTCTATTCTTTACTCTTTGTTAATAAAATAACAGTGTTCTTAATGCACATTATTGGGAAGGATCTCAAATTTGCTTCAGTTAATTGACGTGGATTTTTGTTTTCAAGATCACCATCGTATCTTTCTTTCATCTGTGGATATCACGGTATTTTTGGCGGGCACATTTATTGTTATAATATATATATATATATATATATATATATATATATATATATATATTACCAAGAAATATTATTTTGTGGGTGTAGGGCTAACCTATTTGAGTCTGAGAGCCCCATAGATGCCATATCGATTGAAGTCCTAAAATTCACAGTAGAGTCTGATATGCTTATATTTCCATTTACATCTGCTAGATTCAATTCCGCAATATCCTGCACTAACCTACTTGTGTCCTCAAATTTAATATCGGTCTCCATGTCTTATTAGTTTAACAATTAAATCGACACTTAATGTTAGGCAATCGGAATGCGAAAGTTGTATCGTGATAATTCCCGAACAAATAATCTGGAAGGAGATATACGTGAACAACAGAATAATCAAATTACCTGTTCCAGAACGTCCCTTTTCTGTGTGATATGATATCAGAACAAAAGGAAATTATAGTAGGAATACATTGTTGAGATGTATTTGTGTTACTAGAGAAAAATGTTATAAATGCAGCAGAACAAAATATGTTAAGACCAGTTGAGGTGCGAGACACTCGAAAACTGAAAATGGCGCACAATTCAAAGTCAAGTATTTAAACAAAGAATGTTCTGGAAAATAAAAGAAAAAATTCTTTTAAATAAAATTCGTTACAATCAGCCATGGTGGTTTAAATATGTCAGTTAATGTTATTTTACATTTGGCAGAGGATTTATGTTCCTCCACATACACCACCTTCTCAAAAAAAGACGGCTAGTAATAGACGTAATCATAATTCTTCGGCTGACGTGGCACTCTTCCAGAACGAGTTGTGCATAATGGCGCCCCTGAAGTCGTCATCTCGCCCGGTACAGTTTTTACTGGTTCTTCCAAATAATCTGGTATTCACAAATAGTTTTCATGCTGTGATCCAGTAGAATAAGATTTTACTATATTAGACAACGCGTCTTCTGAATGCTGCATTTCATTTTGTGCCTTTATGGTGGGAATGCACACATCAGATTCGCTCATAGAACAACGGTCATTCAACGCATCTGTTAATAAAGTTATACCGTCTATCCAGATAAACTGTGGTTGCAACGATCCAACGTAAAATAATCCTCAATGCCATTTATTTCTATGATGACATTTTTGTTAGTCATCCTCTTGACCTTGTATAGTCCTTTATGAAATGGTGTCAGGCACACATAGCATTTGGTTTTAGATTTTCTAGTCTTTGTCGGAGCTAAACGACACATCTTATCTCTAAGTGCTCCTACGAACCAATCCACATAATTAGAAGCCCAATCAAGACTACTTGGATTTTCTATTAGAAGATCTCCAGGGAACCTCAATGGTTCTCCATAAACCAGTTTTGCTATGGAAGTACCTAATTGTGCCCTATATCTGTTGCGCATGGCAAGTAGTACTATAGGAAGATCGTGTATCCAGCTTGTTCCACTAGTACACTATAACGCAGCTTTCAGTTCACAATGCAGCCTTTTTATCATCCCATTCGCTCGTGGGTTATACTTGCTATTATGTAATACAGTGGTTCCTATGATGTTGAGGGATCTTACGAAAAGCTCTGACATAAATTGACTACCGCGATCACTAGTGACCGTTTCCGGAACACCATAACGCGATATCCAATTATGTAGAAACGCGAACAAGACTTCTTGCGCTGTCATGTCTTTTAAAATCGCCACTTCAAATTGACGACTAAATCTATCTACCATAGTCAGCAAGTATTTGTTTCCATTAACTTCAGGCATCTCGACAATGCCTATGTGTACGTTTCTGAACAGTCCAATTGGTATCCCAATATTCTTTATCTCGGTTATGGTATGCCTCCAAACCTTACACGTTTGACACTTAGCACAGGCTCTTACCCATACAAGTATGTCTTTAGACATGTGCGGCCAAATACGTATCTGTCGTTAATCAATCGAATGGTGGCTTTGATGGATGGCTGACCCATGTCATGTAACACTTGGATAATCTTGACCCGTAACTCCAACGGCACATATGGTCGTGATTGACTTCTAGACGTTTCGCATAACAACCACTTACCACTTATGAGCTTACGGACATATCCTGGCCCTTTGACATAAGTAATGTAAAGGGATCCGATCCTTGCGCTTCCTCGATTTGACTAAATAATCATGCATTGAATCATCTAAACTCTTCAATGGGCCTTGAAATATCAGCTCGACATCAGCTTCATTCGGTCGGATAAGTGCATCGGCTACTACATTCACCTTACCAGCAATATGAGACACTGTGAAATCGAACACTGCTAGCCGTGTTATTTGGGAATTAACCCTACGAGAGTAATTAAGCCTAGCTGTTTTGCCAAGTATGATGATCAGCGGCTTATGATCGGTCAATAACTTAAATTTTGACCATATAAGTAATGCTCGAAGTGTAGCACTGCGGCATACACTGCTAGAATTTATTTGCCAAACGTATCATAACGTTTCTCTCGAACATTAAGCTTACGGCTATAAAACCCAATCGGTCTTACTACGTCCTGATCTCTTTGCTGTAGCACTGCCCTTAATGCAACAACTGAGGCATCTGTGATTAGCCCGAAATGTTTCACCCATTCTACTGGTGCTATTGTGGTTATGTCACTTGATATTTTTTTGGCCTTTTGGAAATTTTATCGGTCTTCTGGACTCAAGTTTATAGACCAAGACTTCTTGATCGTGCTCTTTTCACGAGTAAGATGGCGTGTTAACGATCCAAGAATTCCAGCTAGACCTGGAATGAGTCGACGATAATAGCTGATCATACCCAAGAACCTTCGCAACTGGCGTACGGTTCGGGGTTCCGTTACGTCCTTTATAGCTTGGATCTTATCTTCCAAAGGTTTAATTCCGTCTTTGGAAAGTATATGACCAAGGTATTTAACTGAAGAGCAACCGATATTACTCTTATTGGGTTTGACCACTAATCCATATTGTTCCAGCCTGGTCAAAACCGTTTCCAAATGCGTACGATGTTTATTTAGTGTGCGACTAAAAATTATTATGTCGTCTATATATACCCTCGCAAATGGACAATTCTGAAGGATTTCTTCAGCCAAACGCTGGAATGTCTGACTGGCATTTTTCAAACCAAAAGGCATTCGAAGAAATTCATGCAATCCCCCTCCTGGAAATCTGACTGCGGTGAGTGGTATCGAATTTTCCTCCATTGGTATCTGATAGTACGCTTTCTGGAGATCTAAAGTTGAATAAACCTCATATCCCATTATATCTCAGAGTAAAGTACTCTGGTTAGGGAGAGGATAAGAATCACCCTTCGTCACTGAGTTTAATAGACGATAATTCCCACAAACCCTTCATTGACCCAGTTCAGGTTTGGGAACTACCACTATTGGGGAAGCAAAATTGGAATTTGACCTTCTACAAATCCCCTCTTCGCGCAATTGGTGAAATTCTGACAAAGCAACCTGTTGCTTGTGTTGTGCCAATGGTTGAGCCTTTGGTGAACAAGGCAACGGAGCCACCAATTCTATCTGGTGTTCTACTCCTGTCTTCAAACCTATCCTTTTGGCACTGAAAGGTTGAAACACTGCTAGGTGCTTCTCGATTATATCGGCAAAGTCATGTGCGACTGTTGGGCGAGGTAAGAGGACTGTTCTAACTGCCGACGTGTTAGACTCAGTAGGTGTTGATATCCCTACGCCTTCTGCGATAGTCCTAGCCTTGGGGTCTAATGTCAGCTTGAAATGTGTCAAGAAATCCATGCCAATGATATGGTCCTTGACATCGGCTACTAGAAAATTCCATCGAAAGGAAGATTTCTGGCCTAACGTTACCGACATTTCTTTCATCCCTTTTACTCTGACCTAACTATGCTTACCTCAGCACCCGTATCGATGAGAAATTCTAATCCAGATAATTCATCTTTAATAATGAACTTGTTGCTGGACAATCCGGCAATGTTTTCCAGATCTCCGCTTAGTAAGAATCGGACTCTCTTGCCTTCTGTATCGGTGCTAACTGGTCCTGTCGCATCTTCAACTTTGCCTTAAGTATGCCTTTTAAAGGCATATCTGGGAGCCTTTGCAATGGAACCCCCCCTACGGCTCCTACTAGCGGTGGTTTTGTCCTTTTCCCGGTGATGGATTTCTCTCTACCGGTTTAGTGCTTCCTTTCCATCTGGGTCCACCTAATCGCGGGTATATACAATTTTCACCTTGGCACTTTGCACCGCGTCCGAATTCGCAATGTGCCTTATACCATCCGCGTGGCCCTTCGAAGCGTTGACGCGAGTGACTCCCTCGACGTCTATTATACCTATCCTGACTCTGAAGTTGTGCAATGTCACTACGTAAACTAGCAACTTCTCTACATAAGAAACGCAAGGTTTCTTGTATAGTCAGGTTGTTTTCGGCATCCGCCCTGACTGGCTGCATCGTGACAGAATCTGCTATTACAGCATGTACTTGTGGTTCCTGCTGTTTATACACGCCGTCTAACCCTCTGAGTTTAGTTGGCCAATCAATGCTCATAGTTTCAAATACTTCCAAAGGGGTTCTAAACCTAATTGGTAGCTCAGCTGTGAAAATGGAGTTGACTACATCTCTGGATATATTCAACCTGGAAGCTTTTGTGCAAAGGCGTTCATAAAATTCGGACGGTAATTGACGCCCCATTTTTTCTAAGCGTAATAGTTCGCACATTTGCGCCGATCTTCCAGGCTGATATCTCTGTTGAATTTCAGCCATTAATAACTCAAATGCATTGTACGGCTTTTCTTTCACAGTTCTGTTTCTGAAATTTTCCAAGGCATTTTGGAAATTTTCAGGCAATGCCATCCATTCTGCAACAAATTTCTCCATTGGATTTACAATATTATAAGCACTAAATATCATTTGGGCATCTCCTACCCAACTTGAATATTTTTATGATTTGTACTGCGGTAGACTTAAAATTCTTGGACTGGCGCGGTCGCCAAATTTTGGTGAGGCCCATAACCTATTTGAGTCTGAGAGCCCCATAGATGCCAGATCGCTTGAAGTCCTAAAATTCACAGTAGAGTCTGATATGCTTAAATTTCCATTTACATCTCCTAAGTTCAAGTCCGCAATATCCTGCACAAACATATTTGTGTCCTCAAATTTAATATCGGTCTCCATGTCTAAATGGTATAACAATTAAATCAACACTTAATGTTAGGCAATCGGAATGCGAAAGTAGGATCGCGTTAACTCCCGAACAAATAATCTGGAAAGAGATATACGTGAACAACAAAAGAATCAAATTACCTATTCCAGGATGTCTTTTTCAATATTATATTATATTAGAACAAAAGCAATTGATGGAGTAATATATTTAATGAGATGTATTCTTTTACTGGAGAAAATTGTTAAAATGCAGCAGACCAAAATATACAAGATCAGTCAAGGAGTGCGACACTCGAAAACTGAAAAATGGCGCACAATTCAAAGTCAAGTATTTAAACAAAGAACGTTCTGCAAAATAAAAAGAAAAAAATTCTTTTTAAATAAAATTCGTTACAATCAGCCATGGTGGTTTAAATTTATCAGTCAATGTTATTTTACATAAGGCGGAGGATTTAACTTCCTCCACACTAACCTCATTTTTTTAATACTATTGATAAGACTACACTTCATTATATTATCTCGTTTATTTCTTAGTTCACATAACTTTCTATTTATTCGTTTCGATATAATATCCGTGAACGTAGATGCCTGAAATATATTAGATAATAACGTTGAAACGGAAGAAACAAATTCTTCTGTAGGGGTGTTTTGCGGGGTTGCTTTCTTTTTCGTGATTTCATACCCGTCCTACATATCAATGGTGGCTATTATTACTACCCGTGCACCTAATCAGTCTCTGATCTTCTTCGGATGGTTGATGCGAGAAGGCAAAAACATCTGGTCATACGTATATTCTACACAATGTTGCAACTAGAAATATAATTCACAGATAGTCCAATTTGACCATATGTTGGTCGGAAATAAAAAAACAGATTTTAACATAAAATTATATCTTAAACACCATTCACAGTTAAATTAAATTGTCCGTCTTCTAGACGGCAAGAATTAAAATAATTTATGTCTATAAAGGAACATGTTTCGCACACAAGCAGTTATTCTTACACAAATGTCTGGATCGTAATGAGAATAATCAAATGATTGAAAATACATGATAATATGAACATAGTTAAATGATTTATGTTTATAAAGAAAAATGTTTTACACTCAATTGGTTATTCTTACACAAATGTCTGGATTGTAATGAGTAGTCAAACGATTAAAGATACATGATAATATGAGCCTAGTAAAATTATTTATGTTCATAAATTAAAATGTTTTGTGTAAACCGTTTAAAGATTTAAATGACAAACAACTCACAAATGTTTTTTTCTAGTAAACAATCAATCATTTTCATAGTAAAGAATAATCCGATAAATTCACTAACACAATAGTCCACCGCGTGATCCTCTCGGATCGCGCGCGGTTCTCTCTATTTATAAAAACACTATTAATTACAAATAAAATTGCAGTTTAAGAAATATCGATTGAAACTGCTTGAGACTAAAAGAGATTGTTCCTAAAATCACAGCTAAGAGAAATATTGTTTAAGGACAGAGTTAGAATATTTGACCTTAAAGAGCACAGCGTTTGTAAAAATTGACCTTCGTTGGGTTGTAACACGGAGCCGCGTGTTACACTGGAACAGGTAATTTAATAATTCTGTTGTTCACAAATATTTCCTTCCAGATTATTTGTTTGGGTGTTTTGCACGAGGCAGGTTTCACATTCCGATTTGCCTAACATTAAGTTTCGATTTAATAAATAAACTTCACAGATATGGATTGTGATATTAAATTTGAGGACACTAGCAAGTTAGTGCAAGATATTGCTGGTTTGAATTTAGGAGATGCGAATGAAGATATAAGCTTATCAGATTCTACTGTAAATTTTATGACTACAAGCGATCTGTCGTCTATGGAGTTCACAGACACGAATAGATTAGGAGCCTCAACACGGATTTATTTACGGTTAACAAAGAAAGCATTTATTTTTATGCAAATATGGTATAATTTGAAATTAAACGGAACGCTTTTGTATTGTATTGTGGTATTTGCAGTTCAGAATGTTTATAAATTATGCATTGACTCCTTTTAATGGAGCGTATCTTGATTTTTAATTTCATTCCCGTCGCGGTTGTTGGATCTTGTCCTTCTCTCTTCTGTGGGTGGTCCGTTGTTTAAAGATTCTATTTTGTTTTAAAATCAAAGAATCACTATGTTTATATTTATTTCAATAATGCTTAATTTAATGTAATAATGTTGCTGTTTTCTGTTGTAGAAATGCTCGCGTATTTTTGCCTTTAGCCTAAGTTAATATTTGCACATGACAGTTTCGCTATAATGATTTTAAATAATTCGAAAGCGTTTATATTTATAATTCTTTATGAAATGGCTACATTTTAGTTTAAAGACGTACTCTGTTATTGTCAATGAAGTGTCATTATTGTTAATGAACTAATTCAAGGAGAAAATTTTTTATACTGACATGATGTATATGTGTGGTGTAGAGGAAGATATTTCCTCTATAGTGGTAAGTGTCGCTGAATTATGCTGAGTCGTATGTTATCAAATGACTAGATTGTTAAAATATTTTACTTCTCAAATTTGTTATATACCACTCATTGTACAGAGAAATTTTCCATGAATATAGGCATTTGGTTCCATTCACTAAATAAAGTTCATTTTTATATTATCTATTCATCCAAGTTATTTGTATTAGTAAATTATTCTTGCTACTGGTTATCTGCTTTTTATTGTTCCATTGTTCTGAACCTAAATAATATTCCACAAATTGAAGGCGTCTGGTGAATTATTTTGTTATCAATTCTTTAGTTTTCGTTCTAATTTTTATTATGTCACTGTAGGGTCTCTAGTCCTGTTAGCTTTTGAGAGCCTTATAGAGGCCAAATCTTGATCTGTCTTGGTGAGCTTATTGGAGTCTGATAGGACGGGTTCCTCTTCTATATCTAATAAGTCCATACGTAAGCCTTGCTGTATCATGCTATCAATGTCTGCAACTTTAAGATTAGCATCCATGTTAACCACAAAGGCCGTCATGTTCAAAATGCGGAAACTCCAATTACGCACAATTCAATGTTATATGTATATTATAGAATATTTTCTTTTTTAATGATATTCGTTTCAATCAGCCACTGTGGTTTAAATTTATCTGTAATTGTTACTTTATTTTTGTCGGAGGCTATATCTTCCTTTTGCTCTTTCACAGAGCTTAAGTATTGTTCATTCATGGATTTTGCAATAAATTTCAACATAACTTTTAATATGCAGTACTGTGCTAGTGTAAATCATTTCCACTTTTTATTATTTGTCGTATAATTTTTATCCACATATTCAAATGCGTCTTTCACTATCTTTTGGATTTCTGCCAGACGCTTTCATTTAAATATTGACCTTAATAAACATAATATTTAACGACAATTCTTGCATCATAGTTTGTTTTCAAATTAGGTAAAATCATTTCTCCATATATGAATTTATAAAACACGTAATTTTACTGTGGTGCTTAAGCTCAATTTATTGTCCGAGTTACTGTAAGAAGGGGAAATATTTTTTTATATTATTTTCATGTACCAAAAGAAATTTCATCATGTGCAGGAGCCATTTATTTCTCATATTCTTCTCAATGAAGTTTGAGAGCTTGAAGTAAACATCAATTGCATTGTATTTAAGAAGTCATTGCAGTTTTTGCCATATATATATATATATAATACATTTATTTGGCATCAAAGGCCAATAGGCCCGACCATTGAAATAATAAATCAAAGGTAGGATAAGTGGAGGTGAATGAAATTTTGAATAGCAAAGTATTTAATAACAGGGGGAGGAGTTGAGGAAGAGAAGTGTTTTCATCAACTTCATAATAGTTCAATCTGGTGAAAAATAAAAAGAACTTCGATTTGACTAGACAAGATCAATAGGAGTTCAGTCCATGAAGTGTCCGAGCATCAATGCAGGGTAGGCTGGGTTCGGACAGATGAGTTTGAGTGTGAGATCGCAAATGATGGCGGACCGGAAGCAGACGTCGACCGACGGAGTCCTATATCATAGATATTGGATTTCGGAAGTGTAGTATTGACCAGGATGGAATCGACTAGATTGAAGCTAGAGTGTCGTGCAGGGATCACTGGCGTCCGTTGAACGAGGTTATGACTGATGGTAGACGAGGGGGAGTCGATGTCCGATGTGAACCGTTGGGTGGTACAGCAGGGTTTTTGAGTTTCCGGTCTTTCGCTGAAACAGTATATATATATATATATATATGGAAAGCAAAATTAGATATGCGGTTCTCATCTCTAGTAGTTTTACATAAATTGTACATTATTTGAAATGTCGGCCTCTCGATTTCTACGCAACCACGAGCATTAAAGATTTAGCAGGTTTCTCCACATATATAGGTAATAAAAATAAGCAATCGTTGATTGATACTATCCTTGTATTACATACCGTTTTGCGGAAGACTTAGTGAGTTTTTGTGTGATGATAATTATCTTGAAAAATCCGTTAATAAATGGCTTTAATTATCTTTAAAGCTCTTTGTTTTGTTTTTATATGTATTATAACTGTCGAAATGTTTATTTCCGGAAATCTTGTTCTCTGTTTATGAATATTAATAAATAATAAATTTTTATTAGTCAATAAGGGAAATCTAGCCTGATAATGGAAAGTATCAAGTTGCCCATCAAAATTAATACTAGCTATTGGAAAGTGAGACAGTGTCTAGCAATTGTTTATAAATAAAAATAAGAGTGTGACTGGTACCAGATGAGTAATAAAATTTCTATCGCTAATTTTATTGAATTTCCACTGTGTTCTCATTTCATCATCTTGCATAGCACCACAAATGCAAATAGCAATTTATGTTTCCCTTTCATATAAATAAATAGATAAATAAGATTAGCTGTGACTAGGATAAAATGGACTAAAAATGAATTCTGGACTAGAATTCGGATACATTGTGTTCCTACAAGATTGATTGCCTAGGGTTGCGAACATCTAACGAACAATAGTTCTACGACGTTCCCAAATGCAATAAACACCGTTAGCTATAAATTAAAAAGGCGAAAATGAAGAAGCTCGAGACAGCGAATATAATGATTTCATCGCATTCTTTTTGAAATCCTTTGGAGTAGCTAAAGTTGAAGAAGAACCTTTATTAAGAGAATTATGTTTGATCACCAAGCGATTGTGTGCAAAATTCAGAGTTTATCGTTAGTGAATTTCGATTTTCGCTAGCATATCGCTGAAAGCCCTGTGGCGTGGCTTGATTTTTTTCCATATAAACAAAAAGTTTATTATGCGTACAAAAGGAACAAGTTTCACTTCCAGTCAGTGTTGTCGCCTAGGAAGTCGTTGATGAAGCGCAGGCTAACCGCCTTCTTAAATACTCATTGAATTAAGAGTTACATCTCTGCGTTTAGTACATTGGAAACTATTGTGGCCTTGGTGGAGAAAATCATGTTCAGATCTTGTGAGCAAAGGTGGTAACCATCATGTTACGACCAATCAATAAAGTTAGGTGATTTGCGGTGTGGAAGCGCTCTCGATAGTTCTAGCCATGAAGGATGACAATTAAAAATCAAGTAGCGATGTTTCCAGTGGCGAAAGATGAAACCAAAATGAGGGGACAAAAATTGACTGGCACATATGAGGGACAGGACTTGCCTTCAATAAAGTGAGTCTTCGAGTAAGGTTTTTGTCTTGATACAGGTCGAACGGGCCCATTTGAAGAGTTCTGACGTACCTTAGGCTTCAGAAAAAATGCAGTGACTTCGAAAATTAGTTGCTTAAGTGGTTGACCGAGTTTGTATTGCTAAATACTATGGTGAAAACGACAAACTCTTAAAGGTAAAGTAAATCTACACATACATGCCAAGTTTTAATTTATGTTGTAATTTATTCAAACGGTGTCTATGTAACTTATCAAAAGTTTTAAGTTGATATTCTGAATTATTTTCTTATAATAATTTCATATTCACTGTATTTGTGTGGTTCAGCTATGTCTGTGTGTACATTATACAATGTTTGACGAAACGGTTAGTTTTCTTGTTGTGGAAGTCTGATAGATATTCCTGAAGGTATTGAGATTTTATAAGCTATATTAGCACTTTTATGCTTTTCTGTTTATTTTACTTTAGCCAAAATATCAAGCATGGCCGTTTCGGAACCTGAGACCATCTACGATTTCACTGTTAAAGATATCGATGGCAATAATGTCAGTATGTCTAAGTACAAGTAAGTTTTGCTATACAGAATTTTTGCAAAATAATTCCTATATTTGTTTCGTCTCAGAAAATCTAAATATAATGATTGATAAGTGAAGGGTTCTCTCAATTTTCTCTTTGATGTGACCAGGATTGTTGCTGTTCCTAAATGTTTAATTATTTAAAATTCCGTTTTACTCGATTTAGCTAATACCTGTATTCGAAGATTTTGTTAGCATGAAAATCATGTGGCGCTGAGCAAAAATTGACATTCCACGTTACCCTACTACTGAAACCAATATTTCGTTACCATGTGCACAATCGAATCTTAGCTGCCTTTCTGCGCGTTTTCAACCCACAAACTTGGATTGCTTAGTCATTTACTAAGGACACTGCAGTGACCCTCTGCTTTTCCATGGTATTTTCTGCCTTCTGTACTTGTTCCGGTTTAACATACTAACGTTGCAATTTTGCTTCATGTGAACTATGTCCTTTCACTAAATGTGTCGCGCTTGGTTCACTTCTCTTTGTTATGGTTTGTAGCATGTGTTGTGTAGCTATAACCACCTTTGAGACTAATGGCGCACAAATGGTCCTATCTAGGGTTGGCATTAATTCAACGCAGAAGCGCACGTATTAGAATGAAGCAGGCAGCACAATGATGGAGGCTGACTTCGAGCTGAAGCGATCATAATATAATTAATATTTGGTAATTTGTTTTACTAAATTGACGCTCTTTATCCGAGCAAAATCCTATATATACTTAATTAAAAATAAAGCATACGTAGTACCTTTACAAATGGCTTCAGATGGGTTGGAAACGTTGATTCAATGGCTGACTGCACAAATGAGCAATTTGACTTCTGTATTAGGCATAATTAAGTCTCGTCTGGATGATACCCTGATAATAAACACCGAGGGTATCCGCGTGCTCGGCCAAACCAATATAGGTGGACATAACATGCTGCGCATTTATAAATTATATTGACGACCTGGTCAGTGTCTATTAGTTCAAACCTTCATAATCAAGAGAAAAATGCCAACTGTTAAACTAAGATTGCAGCTTCTTGAGTCTTTCTCAATAACTTATTACACTCACAAGTTTAATCTATATACTGTTTACTAAGATTTCCACAATTAGGATCAACATTCTTCATATGAGCTGTTAAACACCTATAACTCTATTTGAATGAAATCTGTTTTATTTAAGGCCTACTGGGAGGTTGTTTATTCTGTTTGAAATACATTATTGTTCAAAACTGTTATCTCGTAGCGCATAAATATGCGTGCAATATTCATATTAGAATTCTTTTACTTGCTACTAACTAGTAGTCTTCTATCAGATTGATTTTATAGATAAGTTGCGTGTATATTTACTTAAACAGGCATATGCTTGTCTTGTTTTATGAAAATGACCAAAACCTAGTATACGTCATGTGCTTTGTAAGCGCGTCAAATATTTTATTCTTTCTTACTATCATCCACGGATTAGTTGGCTTCAACATCGTTCATATAACCACTGGTTATGAGGTACGATCCAATCCTCGTACCTCATTTCCAGAGGTTACGTTGAACGATGTTAAAGCCTTCTGAAGAAAGGCACTAATCTGCACCCAACCAATAAGAAGACAAACTCGATGCGTATTTGTAAATGGGATCAAGCGGATCTTTGCGAAACTGGTAATGCAAAGCGACTACACGGGAATGCAAATCGCGGAGATTCAAAATTTGAAGTTCGCACTGAGCAACTATTCAAGAAATATTATCGTTTATTCTGTGCTTTCAGGGGGTGTCTGGCATATCTTATATTTCCGATGCTGGTTTAAGAAAAGCATACGTGAACGGAAGCATATGTCTCCAGCGTGGTTGGCTCTGGAATAGCTTGTCAGTGATGCAGAATTAATCAGGCCACTTAATTGAAAAATTGCGAAACTGAATTAATCGAAATTACCTGATTTACTTTTTGACTAACGCAGTAATGAGTCTAGTTGCTTTCTTTCTTCTACAAAGTATTTTTGCTGCTGTTATCGGAAGCCTTCAGTTAGTCCATCCTCATCAGTTTTACAAAACAAACTAGAGAATGACTTGCCTCGTTAGTCTGTTTTATAAAATGTGTGGGAATGGACCAACTGAATAAGGCAGCCGAAATATTTTGTTGAAGAAAGTAAGCAACTGGTTTTATTGCTGCGTTAGTCAAAACGAAGATCATGTAATCAGGCCACTTAACTTAATCCTATTTGTTTTTATATTCCGACAGATGGTCGCCCATTCAGGTGTATGTAGATTAGTGAGATTACGAGTTGGATCGATCAAATGACCGATTGGGTGAAAAACGTTATCAGGCCACGAGATTACCAATCTGTCCTTACAGATCCATATGTTCATCGGAGTTACCTCGGTAGTCTGGCCAAGAGAGTGTATAAATCACTCTCCATGTAGGATTGTCTAGTATTCTTTTACAGTCCGCGCCTAACTGGAAATATATTTATAGTTATCTGGTAATCAAGAGTAACCTATTAAATGCTGATGTACACACCAGTCGTTGTTGGATTTGGACATTAATTTATTATTTTTAGCTCAACATTTTTAGTCAAGAAACCTCATTACAGAGTGTTATAGAATTAGACTTGGCTGCTGTTAATTGATCCCGAATTTAGTCGTGATCAAGTAAAGAGATATGCTTAAAGTCAGTTTTTAATTTATTTTTTAGAAATCGGGTATTGCTGATCGTGAATGTGGCGACTAACTGAGCTTTGACGAAGGTCAACTATGAACAGATGCAGTCATTGTATGAGAAGTACTCTGATAGCGGTCTGTCTGTGTTGGCCTTCCCTTGTAATCAGTTCGGCGGTCAGGTTAGTTTTTAATCATGTACTCAATATAAATGCTTCGAATACTGATAAAGCATTTTAGTTTTATCTGTTAGCATTGCAAATGATATCCAATTCAAATATGATGAAAATGAGTTTAGCGTAAGATTAGTTAAGCCACTGGTCGAGGGAAGAATTATGCCTTAAATTTTGGTTAGTTTTTGGAATTTAAATTTCATTTAAATCTTTTCTTTGTTAAATGATTTTCCACCATTTATTCTGATATTGTGTGCAATTGAGACTCAGAAGGTAGGCGAAGCGAGTATGTTTTAGTTTTAAATTGAGAAAATTGCTAACGTACTAGATAAAACAATATGCAGTACATTCTTTTACCACAGCCAGCAGCCTCCGCAGTGAGATATGATAGTTTTGCGAATGTTTCGGATCATTTTTTATGTGGCTATATTATGTGAGGAAATTGGGAGCAAATGATTAAACAAGTTTTACTCTTTTGTTGGTCCCAGACATGTTTTGACGCCTGTACAGTCGATGCTCATTTTGAAAATCAATGAACGGTTCTGATGACCTCATTAGCTATACAATTACAGCAGAATATGAGCTTCGAATATTATATATTTATACTTTCTATATCATGCAACAATAACCCATTATCAGTTGGAGTTTTTATGTAGGGGGTTTTTGTAGTTACTGTAATAGGTTTTGCGGGGTAGATGTCTATTTAGTACTAATTTCCTACATTTTCATGGTAGATGTTATCACCACCCGTTCCATGATCAGTCCCTGACATTTTTCCGAAGGGTGAAGTAAGAAGACATCGTTTTCAGACGTTTATTGAATGTTCTGTTGCAAAGCATGAATCAATTCACAGTTAAACATAATGGACCGTGTTCTAGACGGCAACAGAATGATATATTGTCAACACAATTAAATATCTTATACACAAGTGATTATCATAAACATGATCAACTGAATCGTAAGGAATTCATGTAAATGGTCGAAAGAGTACGATGATATAAATCCAGGTTGATTAGCAATTTAGTTTAAAGTCACTGGTAATTTATGAGAAGAAATACAATAAATATTGTCATTGATAATTGATAGATGAAAATCGTGTAAAAAAAACATCACAAATAATTATTCCACTGTTTGCTAGGTTTTGAATGTTTGAATTATATCAATCCATTGAACTATGGAGTTTTGGACAATAGCTTGAGAAACACCTGAAGTTTGGATGATTATAATCATGACTGAACTATTAGTAGTTGTGTAGAGTGTGGTTAATGCACAAGAAGTACATAAATTCATTGTTTGAACACAGAGGTATAAAAATCCACCACATGTTACCTGCGTATTGCGCGCAATTAATTACAATTAAATTTGCATTTCAAGAGATATCAATTATAATTGCTTGAAACTAACAGAGATTGTTGCTAAAATCACAGTTAAGATAAATATTGTGTAAAAACAGAGTTAGACTATTTGACCTCAAGGAGAATTATATTTGTCAAAATTGACCTTAGTTGGGTTGTTACGCGGAGCCCCGTGTTACAGTTATAAATATAGCCTTTGTTTAAAGTAATAATTTTTTAAATTGAATTGAGTTAAGGTAAAAAGATGAAATATAACCTATTCTAACTGTGCTATATTATGTTGCATCATAATAAGGTTATGCATAGCATCGAGCGGTTCTCAATATTTTTTGTTTATATCTTACGCTTTATTTTCTGTTTTTTTAATATTTATCTTCAGTGTAGGCAAACAATGCATGAAGTAGAAAATGCAATTGGTATATTAGATTTGTTTCGTTTTTGTAGTGCACTCGCCCGTAGTTACTAAAGTTTATGCTTCCGGGGTTTTGAAGAGAAATTGTTTGATTTGGGCCCATGCGAGTCACTCTTTTTTTGCCAAAGAATAGTAAGTTGCGTGCAATTTTCAGTTGTACACTAATCTATGTTTTTGGTCGTCCTTTCCTTCAGGTGGATCCCACTTAGTATTTTTTACCTAAAGTTCAAAATAGCCTCATCTTACCTGTCATTTATCGATGGATATCGTTCCGCTTGCGGAATGATATTGAATTAAATTCTAAAGACAGGATTTAATAGTATTTGTTTTCATTGCTTGAGTTAGCGAGAGCAGTTCGTCTACTGGATCTATTTCGTTCTTATTGGACGCCCAGTGGTAATAGAAACAAATTCTGATTCCGCGATTTGAACTTGAAAACATTTTATTTAGACTCATGCAACTCATCTCTTACGCTAATTTAGGTAAATGAGTAATTTAGGTAAATCTCATTGATGCAAAGATTACGTAGTAGGCCGAAGCATGTGCAGATATGTAAGTTAATGTTGTCAATTCTCATTAATGATCTAGTATTACAATAAAATTCACACTGCAGGCTGGGTCATAGTCGGCACAATTTATGCTCGAAAATGGATCTCTGTAAAAATATCTTGATAATTATTTTTATGTTTATTGTTGGCTCGCCATATCTTAATGATTTTTTATTATAAAAAATTCTAAAGCTGTAGCTACCCCACGAGAGGCAGTGGTAGACAAAAGGACCTAAATAAGTTTATTTACTGCTTGATAAGCTTACTCAATGAACGTTTGACTTGTGCTTTTCTATGATGACACATTTCGAACCCGTAACGAAGATATTTTTAGAATGCTTCGTCGACCATTACGTTTTTAATATTATAACTTGGTTTGGCTAACGTTTCACGTGATACGCAAAATGTTTCCACCTATAACTATCATCATAGATTTTGTTATCGTGCAAGATCTTATGAGCAAATCCGTCCGGTATGCAGAATTGGAGCTTTCAACTTTTCCAGTTAATCCGCGAATGGTTCATTGAAGATCCTTAGTATCCAGAAGGCCACTGTGCGGAGAATTCGTTTCCGCTAAATATTCTGAAGGTAATGGATTTTTTGGTAAAAACTGATTGAAATCAATTTACAATGAGGTTTCATATTTAGATCATTAAGTGTCTTTCTATACAAGAGGAATAACAAAATTACGTGAATAGTTGTGTGATCCGGTTATTTACCAAATATTTTACGCTGGAGCATAAGTTACCTACCTACTGTCACATTTGATGGAAGTGTAGTACTGGATATTTTCTCCAAAAATGGTATAACGTCGAAAATTATAAATACTACCAATATTTGCATTCACACGCGTTTACATTCATACAATGTGTTGTTGTATCAGATGACGATGCAGTGAAAATAATGAAGTTCTATTGCTCATGTGGACTTGCCTTGTCTTGTCGTTTACTTGACCCGATATATATGCTGTTAGTAGATGTGAGTGGCACCGTTTGCGTTATGTTCAGTCTAGGCTAAGTTCACTCAACTTTTATATAAACTTTCATGTTTATTGATTATTGCATAGTTATACTGACGTTTAGCAATCTTTTGTGCCGATGTTACAATTTTAAATTCCTTATGCAATCTTGAAATGTCTCACTTTATCGTACAATGAAAATTCAGCTAAAGTTTGATTATGATAACACTAGCGTTTAACCAGCTACCATATTGACACTGCCACATTTTACTTTATTACTTGTCAGAAGTGCATTGACTTAATACATTTTATAAATATGCGAGGGCTGTACCGGAAAACATCTCTTCTACAGTTCGCCCTATTCAACAGTCTTTTCAGATGACCGACGTCTCCTTAAATCGTGACCTCTGATAATTATTATTATTGATTACCTATCTTCAAATTTACGTAGATATGGATTTGTGTCATGTTATTTATATACCGCCTTACAGCAAAGAATCGGGGGTTCACTACTTGTTGCTATACATATCCCGAAATTAAATCGATGCCACACACTTTGATCTATTATTTTAAAGGGGACGGAACAACTTATCTCTTTAAAGAAAGTTTTTAATTGATGCATATTAATTCTAAAATATTCTAGATGTCATTAGGTAATTGCAAGATTTGACTAATTGCTGCTTTCGATTCCTAAATTCATGCTACAGCTTTAAATTGTTCCAATGTTTGAAATTAGCACAAAACTTGTTTAATTGGTGTTTACTTCAACCTCTCAAACTTGAATTAAAGAATTGTTTAACTAGTTACATAGAAAAGCAAACTTACTACTTATTTTGTGGTTATTTTAAGCATTTTGCTTTTTACTTATTTTTGATTGTTCATATTGAAAGCACTAATTCAATATTTAAGATTTAGTTAGTGTAGAAATTTTCCTTTTTTAATATAATCTAATTCGCATATCTTCTGTTTATTTTCGTTACGTAGGAGCCTGGAACTGATGTTGAAATCAAAGAACGGACTATTTCCAAATACGGCGTCACTTTTGATATGTTTAGCAAGATTGATGTCAATGGAGAAAAGTCTGACCCCCTTTTTGCCTATTTGCGCAAGGCGACGGCTAGTTTGTTATGGCCTAGGTAATTAATGGCATTTAATACTAGAAATTTTAACGGTTTTGCATCTATTTTAAAGTATTGAACGTTTTTCGTAACAACGTTATTTTGTTCTGTAAATCAAAGCTAAAAAATTCCTCCATCAATTACTGCTATTTTAAATTGATAGGCATTTCTTGTTTAACTTCTAGCTAATTAAGGAAAATTTTGTTTTGCTTCTAGAAATTTATTTTATCTATGGTCATTTTATTATACAGTTCGATTTGTGTCGATTTCAGGTTTGCAAATAAGTAATACAATTAAACAATAATTGATTGCGCGGGTGGCGGTAACAATTCTTTAAATCAAGTTTGCGAGCTTGAAGTAAACCAAACCCATTGTATTTAACCAGTTGTCGAACAACATAGCAAAACTACCGCCAGTCGCAACGCACTGACGCGTTCTATGATCATCATCAGAGTACGACGGCAAACTGACTAGCGAGGATCAAACCGCATTGCATATATGGAAAGCAAAATTAGATATGCGGCTCTCACCTCTAGTGGTCTTGCATACGTTGTACGTGACTGGAAATGTCGGCTACACAATTTCTATGCAGTCACGAACATTAGCTGTTTGTAGCTTTTTCCACACACGCACAAACACAAACACACACACACACACACACATATATATATATATATATATATATATACAATACAATTAAACAATAAATGGTTGCGCGGGTGGTGGTAACAATTCTTTAAATCAAGTTTGCAATTTTGGACTAAACACCAATTCCACTGTACTTAACCAGTCGTCGAACAGAATAAAAAAACTACAGCCGACATTTCCAGTCACGTACAATGAATGCAAGACTACTAGAGGTGAGAGCCGCATATCTAATTTTGCTTTACATATATGCAATGCGATTTGATCCTCGTTAGTCAGTTTGTCGTCGTATTCTGATGATGAAAATGGAAGGTCGAAACACATCAGTACGTTGCGATGCGCGGTAATTTTGTTATGTTGTTCGACGACTTATTATATACAATGGGATTGGTATTTACTTCGAGCTCACAAATTGGATTTAAATAAATAGTTTGTACTTTGTCTGTGTACACAGTTATTGTTGTGAATATAAACCGATTGTCTGGCATAATAAAAAAATTTTGTGTCGGCAGAAATGTGTTTGGAACTTGACAATGTTGATCACATGTTTATACGAGTTGCGTTATTTTTGGCATAGGTGTTTGCAAAATTACGTTGCAACTGTTTACATGCGTTTTTTGGTCAATCCTTGTAATGTGTAAATGTCCGGTTGTTTATGTTATAAGGCTTATTGCTTGGTTGTGCAATTCGTGCAACGAAATTGATACAAGTTATGTCCGATATTCGTGTTACGTCATTGTGGTTTATTGTTAATAAACAGTACACAATATATATTAATGGAAAAGTTTTTATTGCATTAATCTAACTGGTTTTGCATAAAATGATCTTTTATATAAATTTGCGAAGCTGAATCCAACATAAAAATTCGGTTCAGAGGCAAATTTTTCTTTTTGCAGCCTACACTAGCTTTTAGCATATGCCACACTTACTCTCTTTCCGTCAGCAGCGGAGTAAAACTTTACTTATATCTTCACAAGTGATCAGTAGCTGCATATCAAGAGTATCTTCATAGGTGACGCTAATGTATGTATGGCTTTTAATCGATGTGTATTTGTTTACTCGCCAAAAAATTAAGCAAATTGTATTCGTTCGTTAATTTTTAATGTTGTCCTTTAGTGTTTTACATTTACATCAAATACGTTGACTGGCTTACAACGTGATGTCTGCCTTCATGCAATAATTCAGATATTACAAATTGTAGACTATTTGTTTTAGCTGGCACGTGATTTAGTTCAATATCGATCGAAATTGTGCATGTTATTGACCGATAAAATATTTTGTGTATTCTACATATCAGAGTAGTCGATTACATCCATGGACAGTTATAAATTAATAGCTATCAAGTGATATACAATTACAAAAGTATATTCTTTAGTTAAGACCGATCATGAAATACACGTTTACTGGTTGGAATTCAGTGAAAAAGGTTTGTTAAACAGGTTAAAATCTGTAGCAAGAAAATTTTTTAAAGCTTATTAGTCCCGTCTCCCGCATCATATATGCTATCAGACTACAGTCTTTATTACTGCAATATTTATTGTTTACGAAACTCATCATTATAATCATCATGCATAGCAAAAGACACCATTAGTAACAACTGTTTCGCTCCTCGTTAGAAAAACAAATAAGGCTCCATCAACTTTATTGGCTCTGTCACGTTTTTTGTATGCCCTCATTTCGATTGCCCAGTAGAGCTCTGTTCTCTCATCCAGCACCAGATTGGCGTAAGAAACAAGGTGGACAGACTTGGACATGGCAGAAACAGTTGAAGTCACTTACATGCAACTTGGATAGTATAGGACGCATTCGTTTGCCAAAATGAAGTTTTTGTACGCGTCATAGTTTTTGGTTAGAAACCCGTAGCGTTATGGCATCGAATCGAGCTCGGTGGCGTTCTTGTTGCAGATGTCTAGTAGGATCATCTTCGTAACTTCCTTTTCTTAGTAGGTCAAAGTTAGCTGCGACGTTTGGTTTGTTTATGATGTGATACTGTGAAATCCGCAAGGAAGCTGTATTGCCGATGTTGCCTTGCCCGAATGCTGACTTGGCCATAATGGTGTTGTGGAGAGGTTTAGTTTGCCTCATTTCTGTGAGTTATCCTGATAAATTTACTCATAGTAGCTAAGTATTCCTTCTCTCTCTCTCTCGTAAATCTTACTAATAATTTGTTAATAAATAATAAAATATTATTTCTGTTTTCATTTATATATTTTTTTCACTCCTTATGGTTATATGACAGTGAAACATTAGTTACTTTTCTTTAAATCAAGTTTGCGAGCTTGAAGTAAACACCAATCCCATTGTTTTAAACCAGTCGTCGAACAACATAGCAAAACTACCGCCAGCCGCAACGCACTGACGCGTTTCGACTTTCCATGATCATCATCAGAGTACGACGGCAAACTGACTATCGCGGATCAAACCGCATTAAATATATATATGGAAATCAAATTTAGATATGCGGCTCTCACCTCTAGCAGTCTCGCATACATTGAACTTGACTGGTGATCATGGAAGGTCGAAACGCGTCAGTGCGTTGCGGCTGGCGGTAGTTTTGCTATGTTGTTCGACGACTGGTTAAAAACAATGGGATTGGTGTTTACTTCAAGCTCGCAAACTTGATTTAAAGAATTGTTAACACCACGCGCGCAATCAATTATTGTTAAATTAGTTACTTTTGACTTTCGTGTGGTTGGACGTGATGATAATGGTAATGATGATGATAATGATGATGACTGTTTCGCTGGCGCATAACCATAAGAAGAATAGCAAAGAAATAAGAAAAAATTTAATGCAAATGTTAAATCTGCTATTGTGAGCATTGTAAAGTGTGTGATTAAAGGCCTGATGATGTAACGAGATATACCGTTGCGAAACGTTGTCAGTTAACGAAGATTAGATCGTACCTCATGACCAGTGGTTAGTATGAATGATGTTGAAGCCCTCGGAGGAAAGGTATGAATCAGCGCCCAGTCATCACGAGGACGAACTCGTTGCGTACTTGGAAATGGGAATAAAAAATGTGTATCGAAACTGATATTGCAAGTCGACTACCTACGAAAGTAAACTGTGGAAAGTATAAATTGAAGTTTTTCCCATATATATCTTATGCATGTTTCTGGTGTAAAAAAACGAACCAAATGTCATTTTGAAAATAAGGTGCGTTTGTCGCAATGACACATTCCTTTTTAGATATTTTTATTAAGTATATCAACATCAACCTAATTGATATTGCCAATTTTTACGTGCTAAACTATTGGTATTGTAGAGCAAGGCTGTCCTGTATCTGACACGATTATAGACATTCTTCGTAAAAATGTTTTTGTTGAATCAAGATTTTGTATGCTAGGGATCGATTTATCTGTTCTTTTTTTTAACCAGCCGATATGAACGTGCATTCTTATTCTGTTTGAATTTTGAGTTTTATCGACACAATTATAGTGTGACTGAAGATAGATATATTGCATTCTTTGTTATATGGTTTGCAAACTGTAATATGCGGAAATCTACACTTATAAAATTATTTTTTAATTACTTATTAGGCATTGCGTTTATTGTAACATATTAGTTCTAATAGGATAAAAGTGATATGAGATAGTCAGCATGAACGTAGGGTTTAATCTCATAGACACACGCGCTTCTTATTTATTGGCGGATTACAACTAGGAGCGGACGCCACGCCATACCTCCACAATCGATTTGTTTAAGAAATGTGGGACAGGTGAAAAAGTAAAATATCCTATTAGAATATGTATTCAAGCAATAATGGAGTTAGCTTCCTATGAAGTCCTAGACAATGTGACTTCAAAGCCAATTCACCTTATATAATTTATACCAAGCCTGTAAAGGATATCAAAAAAATTGTTTTCAAAATTCCAAGGCTGAACATGTTACCAACGAAATGGATATCTGGATAGGTTAAATTTCACCAAAAGTAAGAATTACAACTACATCTGAACACCTGTTACTCCAGAAAAATCAAACTCTGGCCTTGATAGTCATCTTGCTATAATTCAGTTAAATAAATATTTATATATTGTTTGCTGTGGAGAACTAGAACTGCGTATTAATTGTAGCACACATAGTGACAAATTAGTTGAAATAGGACCAGACTGATAAACCAAAGTCAGCGTTAACGTGTGCTATAATCGTTGGTAGTTGTCGGTATGCGCTCTAAACCAACTATAAATTTCGTCAAGAAATGTAAAACAGTTCGACAGGACATATACGAATTATGCATTCAAGCGTTAATGAAATGAACTTGATATAGTCCTGGGCAATGCGACTTCAAAGTCGGAAAAAAAGTACAACCACTATGATATTGGAGATCTAAAAAAAAACTGAGAACAACAACCATTCTGATAATCTGCTACTCCAGCATAGCTTTATACTTTGGTCTTGATCGACATCAGTTGTCACGTTTTAGTTATAATGATGACATGATTCAACGATATATATATATATATATATATATATATATATATATATATATATATATATATATATATATAAGCCAAATGTGATTAATGTCTCACTGCCATATAACCATAAGAATCGGACATTTTAATTCGTTTTGTTCATGGTTATATATATAAACACAAACGCATACACACTTACCAATCAGCCAAAACAAGAAATAGAAGTAAAAGCGAGTCAGATTTGTTACCTAGCATAATCAATTGAAAACCCAGAATGTATATAAATGAATGATTGTAGAGCGATGTTTAGTATTCACGAAATAAATGGCCTTTATCCACTTTCTCATTAATGTGTTTTTTATTCTTTATTATAAATATACTGTGTAATATTCAAAGGCAATGGACATTATAAAGAATATATATATATATATATATATATATATATATATATATATATATATATATATATATATATATATATATATACCAAACTACAGTGATCTAATAAATTTGCAATTATGCCTTAGGTATTACATAACTAGTAACGCATTATTTCAGGTTGAAAAAGAACTAAATAACAATGTTAGCGTGAATTTTTTAAAATCTCTTGTACATGTGCTAAACAATAAAATATAACATACACCAAAATAGTGTCTTTGATTGCCATATGTTATTTTTTTCTAATTTAAACAGTTCTATAAAATGGAATTTTTCTAAATTCCTGGTTAGCCGTGACGGTAAAAAAATTACCCGCTATGCACCAACAACTGCACCAAATGTAAGTTTAGACTGTAGCGCTCATCTAATGGTCTTTTCTTAACCCTGTATACTATAATGTTTTTTATCATGCTTGTTTCGTGTTCAAGTAAGGCTTAATGGATAACTGATTATGTTGTTTCCGCTTTATATTAACTCATTTCTCTTATTTTGTGCCTTCAACTTCTACTGTCGCATAACATGTAAATTATATTAATCGGAAAGCTGTAGATGACAATAGTGATCGTAAATGTGCGGACGAATATTAACTCAACTATCGTGGTTTTACAGTCTTGATAGTTGTATGTCTAATTTTCTATTCAAGATTGCAGTCTCTTCGCTTATAAACTATTTGACCAGTTTCGTCTTCTATTTACAAATTGGTCGTGCTCAATATTTATGTTTATCATTGAGAAAAATAATTGATGGAATTTTGGAATTCCCGTAGGCAGAGCGCGTTCGCCACGGAATGTTCGATTTAACTTTAGTTTACTTTAGCTCATATTCTCAAGTAGAAACCAAGGCTAGGCCAGGACTGCTGGTGTGCTGAAATCGAACTGGTAAGAATGTGGTTCCGGGCCGTACATCCTATTACCTAAGACACAGCACCCGTGCATTGTATACTCTTCTAAGTTGTCTACCAGGTATGCTTGCTGAGCTTAAGATTTATGGGGTCTAATGTTAGTGTTGGATTCAACACAAAGATTTAACTATTCAGCCCCTATCTGTCATTGTGGAGGCAAATATTATGCTATCTAGAAAAGGTGTAGTCACTTTAACTGTCATGCCACGTGAAGTTAAAACTTGTCCTATTTTTACCCTCAGCCAATTGTGTTTACAAGTAAAGCAATATGGCAAGTACTTTGTACCTCGAGTCATAACTTTATTACAAAATCAGGTTTGTCAAGCACAGTTAACAAACACCTTTTTTTTTCGCCACATGTGATATTTCATATAGTAAATTTGGAAAAAATGGTTATTTATTTGGGTTGTATTGTTGTTCGAAAGTTAATATTCCATTCGTGTACAGATTTGTTTGATATTTTTATTCATATATGCGGTATCTGAACTTTTATTTGTCTTCCTTAATCCCGTTTAATTCCTGGAATCTGCTATACCCGAATCATCTACCTGGCGATCGAGACCCGGCCAATAAAAACTAATCCTAGCAAGGCATATAATGGCGTTTTGGAACGAATGTCTGAGGCCATGCAAATTCATTGTGCCCATATCCTTATCTCCACTCGAAAATTTTTGTGGATTAGACTGACTGAAAAGCACAGAGATTAAACGTTTCTTGAATGGTTTCCAAACTGAATCCTGCTTTTGTTGTCAGCTTCAGCATAGTCCTATCATTTCTGTGACCGTGTATCTCAGCACCACTTCGAAGAGCATGTGTCATCACACTGCTGATCTGTGCAAGTCGGATGGCCTGTTGCCTTTAATCTTTTCTCCTTTCCTACTTTTCGGTAAAACAAAGAACCTAATTTAACGGGTGACAATATTCTTGCCCGAAATGTGATATATAAGGAAGTAATATTTGGATAGACGCATAATCTGAGTTTGCCCACTTATTTGTTTATGTGACGTTTAATACCAAGTCCTGAAATTAGGGCCTTTTGGTCATTCAATATAAGGAAATTGTGATAATTTAAAACATGATCGAAATGGAGAACGGCTGCGTAAACAGAAGTGGTTTTGCCGACTTTGTATCTGAAACAGTTGCTGAGTTTCTTTCAATAATCGATATTTTTATTTGAAATGTGTTTTAAACATAATTGTCTGGATTTTTTATCTTTACAAATCACAATATGCGGATTAGCAATCCTTTACTTTGCTATTCTGTTGAACTTTGGCTTGTTTAATCACATATAACTGACCATCGTCATCCCGTTGATTAGTATGGAATGTTGACAATTACACTAAAATGAAACATTATTTGTACACTTCTGGGATAATCTGTAGTTATATGAAATGAAGGTTTGTTAGTAACTATGCATTTCCAGGTACTTCTAAACAGAGTTCTATCGTAGAATGGTATCATTTTTATTATTGACCTTGTGAAGTCAAAGAAGTTTGGACATTGCTTGCTTCATTAGTTTAGTTCGTTAAGCTTTTGAGGCATTTTGCAACTGATGAAGGCTATCGATAAGTTTAGCTGAAATATTTTAGAAACAGAAAACTACTATAACTATGAAAGCTGCGTTAGTCAAAACGCAGATAAGGTAATTTCAATTAATCCAGGTTCGTAAAAGCAATCTTCAATCAAGAAATATTTAACATGGAATTATAGCTGCAACGCCGTTAAGTGATATAATAAATATAAACTGGAAAAACAACAACTCGTGAGGCTAGAAGCTTGCTTCATTAGTTTCGTTTGTTAAACTTGTGAGGCATTTTGCAACGGATGAAGGCTATCGATGAGTTTAGACGAAATATTTTAGAAATAGAAAACTACTGGGTCGTATGGTATTGTAATTTTTTTAAATTCATACCATCGGAAATGTTTTAATTACTTCAAATGTATCTTTAATGGTTCGCCATATATGATTGTCAGTAATATCTAACCCGTTTCATTAACTTGGTACTGTTGGATTTCCGTTTACTTTCAAGGATTAAATATAACAGTTAAATACTGTTTGTTGCGAAGAACTAATATATATGCAAATATGTATTAGTTGTTGCGAACCTAGTAACAAATTAGTTAAGTTGTTGACCAGAAGATATACCAAAGACAGCATGATCGGAAAGTATAATCTCATGCACATTCGTTTCATGCTTACTGACAACTTATCAGTAGGAGCCGGTATTACGCCCATTAACCACTATATATTTGGGTGAGGAATGTAGAATATTAAGACGGTACAATCACCTAGACGAATGTGTAAACCTACAATAGTGAAGCTATCATTATATAAAGTCTCGAGGATATTGCTCATTTAAATAAACTTTTTTATTCATATTGACGATACCTCAACCATTTTCTGGTTCAAATGCTCATAAACAATACACGATTCAGCTTTTTGTAACGAATGGAAGATTTCGTACATTCCTGATGAAACATTGTCGTTTAAAGCCTACAGTTCGGCTGTTAGTATTTGGTCTGTCTACTTGTGCTGCTGTTTCGTACTATGCTAAATTTAAATCCAAGCGATAAGAATTCTTTATATTTGTGAATGATTTTTGTGCCAGATTATGCAGTTCTTCTTGCTATCTCCGTCGGAAAGAAAATTATTAACAAGACTTTGTTTGTCTGAAAAAATTTAAATTCGTATTGTTATTAATGAACAAGATCGTGTCCTGCAGAAGTGCCTTGGAGTCTATTTGTGATCTGGCGAAAATATAGCAGCCTATTTATCTGTTTTTAAGTATTATGCTTAGGTATGAATTGTAAATGTTAATTGGCATTTGAATTAAATGTAGACTAACATCGCTATGACCCTCGACAAAGTTCTCACAAGTTACGATCGTGACAAAAGAAATCTTAGCTATAAGTCTGATGCTACCAAAAAACAACAAAAATACTGTCTTAGTGGTTGAATTTCAAATGTTATCATAAGGAATTTTGACGTTATATATTTTATGTATTAATATTTATTGTTATTACATTTTTCCATTTTAGAGCTTTGAAAGTGACATTAAAAAGGAACTTGGCGTATAAATAAACATGTTTTATTCGTGTAAAGCCAATGCGAAAGAAGATCAGGAGTAGCTGTGGGTGGACTTTATTTCATTGGAATGTTTCGAAGGTGTTCTAACATGTTAGAAGGTGTATTTCAGTATTGTCTTATTAAATATCTTTTAGCCCATGGGTGTGTAAACTTTCATAATAACGTCAATCCTTCTGACCGAGTTGTAACGTTTTTCCTGAGTCCGTAATTACTATATTATATTTTTGAATGCTTTCATATTTTAACTGGTCATTTATATCACCCAATAGTATTTGGTGGCCGGATGCTCTGTCATATTTCGTTATTTTTTGTCAATAACGTATTTGAAACATGTTATCGACGCCAACATTATAAAAATTGCACAAACAAGAGGTGTGTATTGTGCTCAAAAGGTAATACTTCAAGGTAAATCACAAGCATACACAATGATTCGCAGTTCTTAAATCTGCTTTCGTGTAGAGTGAGCTGTGATGATGCTTTTATGCTGTGTTTTGCCTTTTGAATCACTTAAACGGAGAACAAGTAGGCGCTTTATATACTCAGGCTAAATATATACATTGTAAAGATCAAATTCTTTTGGTTTATTTATTTATTGTTTCAGCTAGCTAAATAAAATACGAAGAGGCTGATTACAATGTTGAATTAAGTAATAGGGTTTTTGAAATCTCAACGATGTAGACTGTTTTTCTGAAAACTGGTATAGTTCTTTGGAGCTGTTTCATGGATTTGCTTGAAGGTAGTTGTTTCAGGCTATAACGCTGGCATATTTTATGACTTGCATACCATAAACCTGCTTTCACGCAGGGTGGTGTGCGACGATGTTTTCTGGCGTTTTTGCCGATTCGATTACCCGACAAGAAAGAAGAATTTGAGCAAAGACGTTACAATTCAAAAAGCGGAGTAAAGTTAAATTAGCTGGCACTATTAGCACAACTTGGTGGAATTTGTACTCCATTTAATTTATTTTTAATGTTGATTGCCATTTGGCCTATTTTTTATATTTTCTTGAAGACGATATACCTGAATACGTTTCATGGTTGTCTGCTGACATGTAAAATAATGAAGATGATTTTTTACCATGTACATTACTGGAAAGTTTTGCCTCTATTTCATCTGTTCACTCAGCCGTTAGCGTAATTTACGTTTTATTACACAATTTTGTTAGATTATTTTTGTGTTTTTGTCCAAATTTAAAACATGTTTTTCTGTCATAATTTTATTATATACTTGTTATTCTTTGATCTGCTTTATTACAAGTTCTTTGTTTCTAGTCGTTAACCTTAGGAAGTCAGGAATTTATTTTTAGTCCATATAATTTTGTTAAAATAAGGAGTTTTATTTGCGAATTTTATGTAGCCTAGAGGTTCGCACTTGTTAAATGATTGTTTCGAGTTTAAATTAAGCGGTTATTTTGCCGAATCACTGGATTAGTTATTGAGAGATTCTCTTTAATTTGAATGTCAAACTGCGTTTTCCTGAGTTGAATAACTTCGCAACATTGATTAGTACATTGATATTCTCAGGCGATACGTAGAATAGTGTTTTATTCACGTTTTGGTTTCTTGTCCACTAGATGTATTGTTTTTAGGGAATACTGACACGGCACATTTAAAATATCCATTATGTGCTATATTAACATGAAATTGAGCAACCACAAATGTTGACATATCTAGATTGCCACCATAAGATGTTTTCAAACGATATCATTTATTATCTATACTTCGTAACAAATATTTTTATTTTTGATATTTGGATTCTACAATTTACCTGTTTATTGCTCCAAATTTTGTGAGTACTAAAGTCGGTATGCTGTTGACTAATTTTTTTGAATATGAATATGCTATTTATGATGCAGAACCAAGAAATGACACATTTGGAAGTTTGCCTATAGTTTATTGTGTAATATTGCTATAAACTGCATTAAATTCAATTCATTTCTAGGTGATGAGTAAGCTATGCGTGTAATAATCTTAAGTTTTTATATTTTCTATTAAAGTATTTTTATACGAAAAGTATCGCGTTTCACCGAATGGTTTTAGATTATTGTATGACTTTTATGTTGCTCATAATGCTAAAGTGTATCGATTTAATCACGTTTATTCACCTAAGTAGATTGTTATGTTAACTGGGCGAAAATGTGTTATTTGTTCGTTTTATGTTAAAGAGAGTTTGTTTTAATGTGTTTGCATATATTTTGTTTTCTGTTCTTTCATCTGAGGGTGTTTTTCTCATATGCAGAAATCATGGCTAATTTAATATCTGTGCTTTCTTATTTTGACTAATATTTATGTATACACATAATAATTCAATAAATAGTAGTGCTTGCTGGTTAGATAATTTTTTCATTTCCTACCATACATTTTGGTATATATTTTATGGAAACGTCTACACGCGTCAAATCTTTTATAGACCTGACTTTCCCAGTGTCGCTTGCAAAATTTAGCTGAGTCGCTTTGCACGGTAAACTTGTACTGGCCACCGTATCTCACATATTGTGTGAATAAACAGATTAATTACCATGTCCTTATTGTGAGTAATAAGGTGTTTGCATCCACTGTCCTCCGATTGATTCAGAATAATTAATCTATTCCGTGTCTTGGAATGTTTCTTTTAAAGCTTATTTAGGTACTGCATACGTTGCAATGAATAAACGGATAATTGACTTAATCCTCCACGAACAGGTCAGAACTGTTCCAATAAAAATTATAGTAGCCAAATGTTACGCTTACATGTGTTAGAAATAAATAAAAGTATTTTGCCTGATCCTTGTTATGAGCAAAGTGATGTTTATATCATCTTTTCTCTTTTTAATGTTGGATATTTAGACACTCATTTACGAATGTCTTTTTCAACGGTCCACTCAGTAAATAAAGACTGGTAATGATAACACCTTGTTGCGCAAAGGTATTTGAACATGGAATATAAACGTCACTCGCTCTGCTGAAAATAAATTTGAGATTGCTGCATGGCATCCCCTACATCGACAGTGGCCATCAGTGACGGAGATTCTGTGTGTCTGTTTAAATTTCATTTCTCACCAGCCATGCTCATCTAAGCTATTAAGGAAATCAAATCCAAACACCAATCTGAAAAGAATTGCATCTCGGTTGGCATCATTGCTCTCCCAAGTTAGAGCTTTTCTTATTGTTTGCTGAAGTCTTTAACATGTGTCCATTAATTGGCACATTACCCGCGGAATGGCTGAAGTCGACGATCTTTCTGTTTCAATAAATCAGATCTTCATGAATCTCCTCTTTTAAGGAACTTCATCCCAGCTCCATCATGCCGACGTTTATTAATGTTCTGGACAAAATTTTCTTTAATGGCATGTTGCCTTTAATTATATCAAGAAATTGTTTCGCGCTTTTGTGCAATCAAAACGGATTTATGACTAGGCGTTCCTCCACTTATCTAGCTCGCGTCATTAATTACTGTTGTTTCTCCATCTCTCAAGGGCACACAGCTGTACTATCCCCTTTCTTGATATTTTCAAGACATTAAATTGTCTGTTTTTCGGCGATTTAATCCGCCTAGTTAAGAACTGACATCTGCGGTCGCGCCTTTAGGCTTATCATTTACAATCTCCGATACCGATTGACTTAGGTAAACATCAGCATCGTTCACTCGAGATTATCCGCTATCGGTTGTGATGCGCCATATTGATCAGTACTCGGCCCTTCAATTTTCAATCTGACACTCACAAATTCAGGTTGAAGATAACCAATTAAATTTTTAACTATTCTGATGGCATGCTTGTAGTTTTTAGCAACTCTGCCACTCTCCGTACTCTCGAATCATCAGTCACCTAGCTGCTATCCTTACTGAAATCTGAACTTGGCGAAATTGGTCTCAAACTTAACCCGGATAAGACTCGCTTAATGATGCTTAGCTCTGACTCTAAATCCTTTGGCGTTTACCAACCTATCTCTAGATATAAAAACCATTGACTCAGTCGAACAATTGGGTACCAATTTAACAATAATTGAATGCGCGGGTGGTGGTAACAATTCTTTAAAACAATTTTGCGGGCTTGAAGTAAACACCAATAACATTGTATTTAAACAGTCGTCGGACAACATAGCAAAACTACGGCCAGTCGCACGCACTTTCGCATTTCGACCTTCCATGATCATCATCAGAGTACGACTGCTAGAGGTGAGTGCCCCATATTCAATGCGATTTGATCCTCGATAGTCAGTTTGCCGTCGTACTCTGATGATGATCATGGAAGGTCGAAACGCGTCAGTGCGTGCGACTGTCGGTAGTTTTGCTATGTTGTCCGATGACTGGTTAAATACAATGGGATTGGTGTTTACTTCAAGCCCGCAAAATTGATTTAAAGAATTCGGTGCCATTTTTCAAAGCATATGTCCTGTCTTTCATATTCTATTTTATTTCCCCCTCATATTTACTTCTTTGCTATAGAGCTGATTGACTTTCGGTCTTTGAAACCTCTTGGCCATACTTATCGTGAGCGCCTCCTTTCAAATCTCCTACTTTTATGGTGTATTCACACAAGGGTAATCTCCTTTGTACATGTATTATACGAGCTTTAAGTTGTTGAATTTCTCTCAAGTCCGTCACTCACGCGTTATTGTTAATCCTCAATCCAATCCGACAATATCCACAATATCTTTACAAAAGTCGGCATGCGTTTTCAACATACTACCCGCGGAGATAAGAGCACAGCCACTCGATGAATTTAAGAAGGCGCTTGATCCGTGTTTCTTTAATAAATTCCTCCGAGGTAAATCTGACTGGAGGCGTAACATGTTAGTTTCGCATACGCGATATATCTGGTCGTTATTCGGAGCACTTGGTTTTTGATGCGATGGTGGTGATGGTCGTATATTATCCAATATCATTTCTGCGTCATTCGCTCGTAAAAGCATGTTTGATAATTCTTTCAAATTCAAATCTTGCTTTCTTCTATTTTAGCTTCTTCACCGGCTCCTTACCAGATTGCAAAGATAGCACTGTTTGCCCATTGTTGCCACGTTTGTTTATTTCCTGGACTGCTGCATAAATGATGCGCGCAAGCTGAAACCCTGAATTCTGTCAAGAATCGAGATTCCGTCACTTTTCAAGAATCTATTCCGGTCGATATTGTCCATGTCAAAACTAAGGTCTGTGTTGGTATCTACATGGGATTCTAGTATAATCCGCAAAAAGTACCATCCTTGCTTAACCTGTACCAGCACTACTGCTTTCTTTACTGAGAAACAATTTTGTTATCACTGCTTCACACATTTATACATAATCCTGAATTTTATTCGTACCTTGATCATTTCAATGGTCGGACGAGATTGCCTTTGTTGCCAAATAAATTATTATTATTAATATTAGCCTGAAACCCATGATGAAACATGAACTAGGATTAAGCAAAACGTTTGTGTAAATTATGTTTTTAGTAAGTCATTTGTGTGGTGAAATATTCTAGTTCCCGTACGTCTAGGATCAGTCTTTCGAGGTGACTGCATCATTATGTAATCCGTTTGACACAATAGAGCATCTGTTTAGGTAAATTGAAATTGAACAGAAATTCAAATTTCTTTTTGGAAAATTTTTAAAGGAAATTCGTGCTCGTATATCAAAGAAAAATGCAACTATCCTTGTGTCAAGCCCTCATGTTCAAAACTTAAGCCTTTACTTATGCTCAATTCGGGTCTGGAATCTAGTTCTTCCTGCATAGATGTCAATGCAAAGATCATCGTTTACTTTGTATACCATTTAGGTTAAAACATGTTTAATGATTGAATTAAAATTATTAAATTTTACGTATTCACTAGTTAATAAACGATAGGTTTTATTTGAAAGAAAATTAACCGATATAGTTCAATAATTAGTTTGCCTTTATGTATTAGGTGTTGCGAACTTAGTAACAAATTAGTTCACTTGTGACCAGAAGGATAAACCAAAGACAGCATGCACATTCGTTTCGTGCTTACTGTCGTCTCATCAGTAGGAGCCGGTATTACGTCCTTTAACCACCATATATTTAAGTGAGGAATGTGGGATAATAGGACGGTACAATCTCCTAGACGAATGTGTAAAACTGCAGTTGTGAAGCTAACATTATATGCGGCTCTCATCTCTAGCAGTCTTGCAT
>JAQBSW010004244.1:0-71701 GCA_029291075.1 Eudiplozoon nipponicum
TGAGAAGCTCTAGTAACATAATATTAATGAGATCAGAAAATGTTATTGCTTTCTGTTTTTTTTAAAGTGGTGTAAATTTTCTTTCTTTTCCTGTCAGGTGTTGTGGTAAAGTCTTCCAATCCGGACAGAATACGCGAGAATTCGTTGGCCACAGTGAAGCCGTTTATCGGGCAATTAACAAGCAATGACATAATTAATATCAATAGTCTTGACGAAGGTAGACACGTTTGTTGGAACCCTGAAATGCTCTAAATTAACAACGGATCTTTTTTATGTATTGAGCTCTGATGATGTAAGTTTATACAGTCTTCTGCTGTTGATTACAATAAATGCAATCTTGACACTACATTGTTTTCTCTCCTTTATAATGCATTGAAAGCTAAATAGGACAACGCCTAAACTTTGTTGTTCGGCAGTGTAGTATTAAAGTCCCTGGAAGTGAATCTGCACACAAGGGCAAACATTCAGAAGTGCGAATGAAGGTAGCAGATATAAAAAAAATTTGAAGTTAAAAAGTCGATTATATCAGATAGCATGAGAACAAACAGGTGAATTATATATAGATACATTTATTTGGCAACAAAGGCCAACAGGCCCAACAATTGAAATGATGAGGTACAAATCAAAAGTAGGATGAATGAAATTGTGACTAGCGAATTATTTAACCATAGGGAAGGGAAGTGTTGATCTCGTGAACAAGAGTTTCCATTTGACTAGGTAGGATTGACTAGAGTACAAATCATGAGGAATCCGAGTATCAATGCGGGATTTGCTGGTTTCGGACAGACGAATTTGAATCTGAGTTAGAAGGCGAGGGTGGACCAGCTGCAGAAGTCGACCGACGGAGTCTTTATCGTGGATTTTGTGTTTCTGTAAGGTAGTATTGACTAGGATAAAGTCGACTAGATTGAAACTTGTGGAGAGTCAGAATGTCAATGTCGCGTGCAGGGTTGACTGACTTCCATTGAGCGAAATTACGACTGATGGAAGTCGAGGAAGAATCAGCGTCCTATGTATGCCGTCCGATGGTCCAGTAGACTTTTTGAGTTTCTGATCGTTTACTGAAACAAAAAGAAGAGATTTAGTAGAGCAAATTGTGACAAAGTATTTAATATTTGGATGCGGTAAAATAAAAATAAGGATAGAAACGGTATCCGGGAGTCAAGAATTAAAAATTTAGAATCAAAGGCGAATAGTGGAAATTGGAGGCTAGTCAGAAGAGACTACACACTCCGGAATTAGTAACAAGTAAATAGCCTGGGGAAAAAAGAAGTGTTATGAGTTAATAAGGAACCAATTGCGCTTCTAATCAGACGTCTCGCATAGAAGTTTGTTAAAGAAGTGATTGTGAGCCGCCTTTTTAAATTCGTGCTGGGATAGGAGCTTTATTTCCACGGGAGCGTGTAGCATAGTGGTGAATTGAGTTAGAGAAGTTAGACAGTGATAGGAATGTTGTGATCTTATGAACAAAAGAAATAACTCGTAAGTGACGGGTAAACCATAGCGGTTGAAGGTTAGCCAGGAGTAGATGTTTCCGCTAATTCTGGCTGTGAGGGAAGACTCGCTTTAGAAATCTGGAGGAAATCTGTTCAGTGGCGTACGAGGAGGCTAGAGTGAGAGGACGGTAAAATTCGCCAGCGTGTGATATGAGGGGTAGGACGTAGACCTTGAACAGTGAGTTGGAGAGTGGGGTTGTTAGTCTTGAAGCAGATCAAACGGCAATGCGACTTCAAAGCCAACTCATGTATAATATATATATTTTAAAGAGTACCAATTTTAAGAATATCGCGTTGGCAGCGACAGTTAAGAGCAAGACTTCGATGTCTTAATCTGTATATAAACACTTAATAAATCTATGTGCTTGTTTATTGAACACTAAGAAGCGTATACTTAATTAATAATTCAATTAACATCGACTATTATAACTCGTGTTACCGTGAAATAAAATATGACCAAGAAGAAACCGAATATGCCGTTATCAAATCAGCTAATCCATGTCTGATTTTGGGTTTATTATGCAAGAAAAAGTAATAATAATTGATTAGTTTGATGTAATTCCGGATCATACAATCGCCATGAAGCTAAAAAATGGTTTTGATGGTCATTTTACATTAATTTGCGGTTTATCGATGTATCAAACTGAATACGTCAATGAAAAAACTCGTCAATCCAACGATTTTACATTTGCTAGTGTACGGACACTATTTTGTTATATTCGTAAAAGGAATTTGAGTTTGCGCAGTGCTTTCAACTTTCCAGCTGATTCCACAATTTATAGCACTCGTGGGTCAGTAAAATCTTAATTCCTTTACATTTCCATGTGCACAGCTGGTATTTTACTTGATTGATGGGTTCTCACTGTTCCCGTTGCGATCTTGTTACGAACACCTGTCTCGTGTACACACATTTGTCAGCATAAACTAAGCATTGTATAACGTAGAAAAGGCAATTCATCCAGTAAATCAGTTTCGTCCTTATTGGGAACTCCTCACGTCCTGGCTAGAATTTCTCGCAGACAGGGCTCGAATCTGGGCACATCTGCTTCGGAATCTGTTGCTTTAACCACTGAGCCACCCTGCCGTACTACACTGTTTGTCCAGATTAAGATTCTATAAATGGCAATTTAGACTAGAGTACACATATGCGTGTGTGTGTGTGTGTGCGTGTGTAGTTTCGAATATACATGTGAATATAAGAGATTAGTTATTAAGGCCGCATATTGGGACAGACAAGAAAAATCCTTTAGGAAGTAAAATAAATTTAAATAGCTTTGTCTTGAATGAGGATATCACACTTGGTACAAGTATTTTTCGAGTATGGCATTAACTCTGAAGATGGGACCCGAAATGAAGTCCCAAATAATCAGAAAAGTATAGTAAAAACTTCATTCATAAAAAAATTCGGGACAAGCAGTGTAAAGACGGCTTCAGAGTCACGGGAGCGGTGAGAACCCATCAATGAATTTAAAAACCAAGTTGTGCATCTGGTGATGGAAACGATTCAATATTTTACCGGCCTACATGTGCTATCAGTTGTTCCGCAATCGTCAACTGTCGTATCAGCTCAAACGATGACAGCACTACGCAAATGCCAAATTCCTTTTGCGGAATATATCAAGGACGAAATTATTTACACATGTCAGACAAGTATGGCCATTGCACAACTGCTTAATCCTACAGCTCCGCATGATCTATTGGAGCCCAGTCGACACAACACAGATTACGCCGTGTACTCTGAGGTGGAGGCTACACTATAAACGACGGGTCTACAAAAATAGTTATAGTGATGCGAAGGAGGACTGGTGATGCCACAACCTTAGCGGGAGCCCAACACCTATCATACGCATAGGTGACACCCTGCAGCATTTATGCATTCCTGTGTTTTTATTCTTGGTCTATGTGTTCACGAACTCTTCTGGTGCGCGAAGCTTGCTTCCTCCCAGGTATGCATTTATGAATTTATGTAAAAATGATTTGATTGCGCCCAGTGCAGTCTGTAGCATTAGCCATCTTTGGGACTAAGAAAGTATCAATGGTCCTATATAGGGCTGGCATTAATTTAACAAAAAGTCCTCGCAGAAGCGCCCGCATTAGAATGGAAACAGTCCCAGCACAATGATGGAAGCAGACTTCGAGCTGAAGTGAACATAAAATAATTAATATTTGTAAATTTGTTTTACTAAATCAATGTTCTTTATCCGGGCAAAATACTATATATACTCGATTAAAAATAAAGCTTGTGGAAAATCTACAAATGGCTTCTAATGGGTTGGAAACGTTGATTCAAGGACTGACTGCACAAATGAACAATTTGACTGCAGAATTAGGTATCATTAAGTAGCGTCTGGATGATACTTTGATAATATGTACCGATTGAAACTACGTGAACCACCCAATCAATATAGGTGGACACAACACAGTCTCGAACGTTTATTTCGGATTGTAAGGGTTTGTTACATGCTGCCAATATTACATTTCTGTTCTGAAACAAGTGGCGTCAACGTGTTCTCCATCTATGTACCATCGATTAAGTGAAATGAGATATATTGCACTTTAAAAGCCACGTGTAATACAAATTTATCTCACTAAGTAGTAGGTTAGGCGTATAATTGCGACCAAGTGTTGTCTCAATACAAATAGGATTCATGTAAATCATGCATACCTCTCAGTTGCCTGGCGTATACATCTGACAATTGTCCAAGTGTCACAATACGGAAACCAGATCTAGGTTATTGACAATAACTACACCTACTATGAGATATTATTTATGTTCGCCTGTTTTTGTCTACTTCAGTACCTTTCAGTACCCTCTCAAAGTCAACGATTTGGCTATTAAATGTAATCTTCTGAGTGAACCTTAATTTCAGAGGAAAACTCGGACAAGCCTCAATAATGTTTACGCATTTTTCAGCTTCCTGACCAAAGTACAGGTTTTCTTTGCGCATTTTCCAGTATTGCTCACCGTTAAAACCTAATTTGTCATTTTCGTCGTCAAAATCTTCGATTTAAACTTTATTTCCGGACACTGAATTGATTCTACCTGCTTGAACAATTTTAATTATCTGATTACCAGATTTAGGCTGACAGCGACAGTTTCGAAATATATGATCGTGTTGATAATTCTCTGCCAGTGGGTCACATCGTTCGGGAAAAGAATAGACAAAATACACTCCGTTAGCAGCCCTAGGCTAATATTAAACTGTGAGTTTATCAAATGCGACACAAAGTTTCCCTCCAAATAGCCATCCCGGCGCGTTCAAACATTGAGAAATCGAAAGTTGGCTTAACCTGCCCTGGTTACTTTAGGTATGAAATTCTCTAGAATGCACTAGTATGAAGGTGCCAAAAAGTTCATCCTTGTAACTTAAAAAATACAGTCGGAGCAGGTAAGTAAGTGCCTTTTCAGGAAAAATAGTAGCACATTCGTCCTGCTTTACTTCTGCAAAGTGGTTTGGTAAATTTAGTGTTGAGATAAGTTTTCTGCACAAAGCACTATATTTTCAATGTAAACTATCATCGCCAAACGGACAGAGTGAGGAAAAATCAGCTGGCGTCGTCCGAGGTGAGAAAGATGCCACAGCAACTGGAAAAATGGACCGGGTCAATAAGTACCACTGATGATAGATTTACAATGTTGTGCAGTTGGTAGTCATCTGAAGTCCACACACCTTATTAAGAACATTAACACCAACAGCGCAAATATAGATTACGTAATTGAACATGTTATGTAAACGTTGTAAAAAATAAGCACCTTTAATGTTCATGACTTAAAAGGTAATTCTCGGCCGTAAAATCCAGTCAAATCCAATGTATGTAAAACTACTGGGCATGAACATGCATTGTGGTTTGATCCCCATTATTTAGTTTACTATCGTACTCTGATGATGATCATGTTTTGCTGTTGGCGCAATTCCAAGGATAGACCTCAACGGTGAGGTTGTTTCGCTTTCCTTTTATAGACATGTAAATGTGCTGAATTTGCGTTAAAGCGCTACATTTATCATCCTTTTCAACTGTTGAGTAGCCTTCTTCTGGTCATTTCATGGGTAGTACATTTTGTCGATTAACTCCCAACACTATTTCAACTTTTTCAATAAAGTTGAGTTTTATTTCTATATAAATCTCCCACTTTAACCTATTCTTGGCCCATACTCGTTTAATGCATCTAATGCCTCACGGGCATTTCTATAGATATTTCGATAATAAAATATATCAAACACATAATTGAGCAGTGCTTGTTTGCTAGTTAACCAAACTTCTTAATCTTCTTCGTATTGTATGCTAATGCTTTCTTCCAAGATATTGATTTTGAGTCTTTCTATCTTTTGGTTCAAGTTATTGTTATTCCAACAACTTAACAATAATGAAAGCAGCGTAAGTTATGCGAATCTACTACTTTATGACTAGTAGATTTGACTGGCTGCAGTCTATCGAATTTAGACGGGCATTTATCTTATTGTTGCTACAGACAATGACATTAGCTTAGAACTATTTCAGCATATGCAAGTATGTATTAGGTTTTGCGAACCTAGTAACAAATTAGTTCAGTTGTGACCAGAAGGATAAACCAAAGGCAGCATGAACGGAAAGTATAATCTCATGCACATTCGTTTCGTGCTTACTGGCGACTCATCAGTAGGAGCCGGTATTACGCCCTTTAACCACTATATATTTGGTAGAAGAATGTGGAATAATAGGACGGTACAATCTCCTAGACGAATGTGTAAACCTGTAATAGTGAAGCTAACATCATCTAAAGTCAACGACAATGCGACTTCAATGCTAACTCACACTATATAATATATATACCGAGTCTGTAAAGGATACTAACACTATGGCTATTGTGTTAGTAACTGATACCTTTTTTGAAATCGATGAGTACCGGATACTAACACTATGGTTTCCGAGTCGGTACATGATACCAACCTGATGGATATAAATTTATGCTAAAGTTCACCCAAACTGAGAATTACAACAATTTCCGAACACCTGTTACTCCAGTTAAACCATACACTCTGGCCTTCATCGATATCAGTTATCACATTTCGCGGTAAGCATGACATCATTCAATTCAATATATTACAGTTAAATACTGTTTGTTGCGAAGAACTAATATATATGCAAGTATGTATTAGGTTTTGCGAACCTAGTAACAAATTAGTTCAGTTGTGACCAGAAGGATAAACCAAAGGCAGCATGAACGGAAAGTATAATCTCATGCACATTCGTTTCGTGCTTACTGGCGACTCATCAGTAGGAGCCGGTATTACGCCCTTTAACCACTATATATTTGGTAGAAGAATGTGGAATAATAGGACGGTACAATCTCCTAGACGAATGTGTAAACCTGTAATAGTGAAGCTAACATAATCTGAAGTCAACGACAATACGACTTCAATGCTAACTCACACTATATAATATATATACCGAGTCTGTAAAGGATACTAACACTATGGCTATTGTGTTAGTAACTGATACCTTTTTTGAAATCGATGAGTACCGGATACTAACACTATGGTTTCCGAGTCGGTACATGATACCAACCTGATGGATATAAATTTATGCTAAAGTTCACCCAAATTGAGAATTACAACAATTTCCGAACACCTGTTACTCCAGTTAAACCATACACTCTGGCCTTCATCGATATCAGTTATCACATTTCGCGGTAAGCATGACATCATTCAATTCAATATATTACAGTTAAATACTGTTTGTTGCGAAGAACTAATATATATGCAAGTATGTATTAGGTTTTGCGAACCTAGTAACAAATTAGTTCAGTTGTGACCAGAAGGATAAACCAAAGGCAGCATGAACGGAAAGTATAATCTCATGCACATTCGTTTCGTGCTTACTGGCGACTCATCAGTAGGAGCCGGTATTACGCCCTTTAACCACTATATATTTGGTAGAAGAATGTGGAATAATAGGACGGTACAATCTCCTAGACGAATGTGTAAACCTGTAATAGTGAAGCTAACATAATCTAAAGTCAACGACAATACGACTTCAATGCTAACTCACACTATATAATATATATACCGAGTCTGTAAAGGATACTAACACTATGGCCATTGTGTTAGTAACTGATACCTTTTTTGAAATCGATGAGTACCGGATACTAACATTATGGTTTCCGAGTCGGTACATGATACCAACCTGATGGATATAAATTTATGCTAAAGTTCACCCAAATTGAGAATTACAACAATTTCCGAACACCAGTTACTCCAGTTAAACCATACACTCTGGTCTTGATCGATATCAGTTATCACATTTCGCGGTAAGCATGACATCATTCAATTCAATATATTACAGTTAAATACTGCTTGTTGCGAAGAACTAATATATATGCAAGTATGTATTAGGTTTTGCGAACCTAGTAACAAATTAGTTCAGTTGTGACCAGAAGGATAAACCAAAGGCAGCATGAATGGAAAGTATAATCTCATGCACATTCGTTTCGTGCTTACAGGCGACTCATCAGTAGGAGCCGGTATTACGCCCTTTAACCACTATATACTTGGTCGATTAATGTGGAATAATAGGTCGGTACAATCTCCTAGACGAAATTAGTCAAAATTAGATTGTATCTCATTTCCGGTGGTTAGCATGAACGATGTTGAAGCTTTCGGAGGTCGAATTAGCAGCCAGCCACAACGAAGACGAACTCAATTTGTAGTTGCAAATGTGGATCAATCGGATCTTTGCCAAACTGAAAGTGCAAAGCGAGAACCCACGATCGCAATTCGTGAGGTGCTTCACTATGACGCCCGCACTCAAAAAATAAGTAATACTTTACTACATCATAACTGTGGGAAAATAAGTAAAGTTTAAAATAAAAAATACTAAAAAAAGCTAATAATAACAAAGACAAGAACCCTTGTTTAAAAAAACGGTTAAAGGGAGGATCTAGTTCCTATGGAGACTCTTACCAAGATAACACACAAAAACGATGCAAATTAAACTTCTACATAACAAAATTTGGGCTGTCAAATTTAACACAAGGCGAAATCAGCAATAAAATTTCCTTTGCTGCTTTCACTTCGGAATTTTTGGTGAGGAATGCTAGATTTCTTGCAAACAGCGCCAATACGACAGACTAAAAAATCAGGATGCATACCACCCAAAAGATAATTTTAGCCAAAGCATAGATTTTAGCCTGCAGCTAAAACTTCATTGAATCGTCGACTAACAGCGAAGTTTCTGTATTTTGTTGATTTGGTAATATGTCTAATTGGGTTATATTTTAGTTCGGTCATTTTTTCCATTACTAAATTGGATTAAGGAAAAAATCGTGTTGAAACATACTCTTATTATTTAGCAGTTGAATGAAATAAATTCAAAAAAGGCCATTCTTTTGCCCGAACTCAAATCAGCAACAAATTCGGATACATTATTTAGTATATTTTGAAAATCAAACAACAAAAAGCAACAGGAATCAGGAAATGAACATGCTGAGACTCATAAATACAAATAATTCTTCAATTCATATTTAATAAATTTACAAACTTTATTTGTATATTTGGCTACGGATAAAGCAAATAACATCAGCTATGCGCAGCTATTTTTGATCCTCATTACGAAACGCACTTGGAAATTCATCTGATTAAGAATGCGAGTTTTATAAACAATATGTTCAGCTATTGCGCAAACCTCCCCCTCCCTTATCAGCGACATTTGATCCAAAGTGCTCTTGTATTAGATTCTTTACTAATCGCAATACCTACTTAGTGCGCTTTGTAGGCAAGTCTTGTCGATTACTCCAAAAGCCAATCCAAGAGCATTTAAGACCAACACCATTATGGTCAAGTCAGCATTAGGGCAAGGCAACATCAGCAATACAGCTTCCTTGCGGCTTTCACTGTATCACTTCATAAACAAAAGATAAACCAAAGCCGCATGAATGGAAAATAGAACCACATGTAGTCACGCGTTTGGTTAAAACAACCGAAGACTTCAAACTAAGTTAATTCGATAAATGCTTGAATACACACTCGAATAGGAGATTCTACTGTTCACCTGTCCCACATTCCTTGACCAAAAATATAGTAGGTATAGTTCGTAGTACTGGCTGTTGCTGCGGAGTCGCCAGTCAATAGGAAATGCGTGTTCATGAGAATAAAACTTCCGTTTAAACTGACTTTGGTTTATCCCTAGGATCTTAATTGAACTAGTTTCACTAGGCACGAAAAATGTCATACATAACTGAATATATGTTAGTGCCAAGCCATTAATAATATACCACAGCTAATGTCTCGTGCCATCAACTTCCTCATAAATTTACAGATTCCTATCCTAACTTAGGGGTTTCTTTTTATCACCGTACAAATTCTTCAATTAAAAAACTTCTGTTTATGTTTACGAATGATTTTATTGAATCCATATTTCGTCTAATAAGTACCTATTTATTACACTTTCAAAAGTAAATCTTTAATTAGCCACTTCTCTATAATGTATCTATATTAGATCAATTCCATTATTTCTCGCTATCATTCTGAGGCCTTCATGATTTTAATACGCCCATTCATTTCTTCTGAGTACCTTCATTACTTCAATGTCAACCACCATTTTACCGTTGACCTACCACATTCGCATAACTATCAATATCCAACATTAATAGTTTTACCAGATGTAAACGAACTTCAGTTGCGCGGGCTATGATAACAATTATTTAAATCAAAGTTGCGATCTTAATTGTAAACACCAGTCCTATTATTTAAATACAATTGTTATATAAACTAAGCATTGTAGGTAGGAAAAGCATTTCGTCCAGTAGAACAGTTTTGTCCTTATTGAAAGTTCATAATGCAAGATTCCGAAGCAGACGTGTCCAGGTTCGAGTCCTATTCGCAGCAAATTATGGACCGTACGTGATGAGTTCCGACAAAGGACGAAACCGGTCTTTTGATTGAATTGCCTTTATCTACATTATACGACCCTTAGTTTATAATAACAAATGTATGTACATAGTAGGACATAATGGGACATCAAAATCGCAACCTTGATTTACATAAACGACTCTTAATTAGCATAACCGAGTGGTAATCACAGTAAACTCAAGAATGAAATTGATTTGCAATGACTGATGTAAGCCCAAAGAATTTAATTGAATTTTCATGTGCATGAAAAAGCAATTTAACGAGCTACCGCAATCTGTACACGCGATATATAATCTCATGATGGTAAATATGTATACATGCGTATGCATTTTTTCGTACACAAAGGCGTTAATGTAAATGTGCGTATTAGGTACACAATTAGTATATCCGTCAACGGAAGTCATACACAAAATAATTACAGTAATGAAAGATAGACTTGCCAAACCAAGATTGATAATTTTTTTATACAGGTGTTTACTCTATTGCCATATTTCGATGATAATATTTGTTTTTCCCTGGAGCTCACTGATTTAACCACACCCAATTATGGTAGTTATATTTGAAGCTATTTGCAGCATTATAGTTAGACTCCTAATACCGAAGGGAAGATTGAAACGCTTTAGTAAAGCGCGGTTCATTAAAAAGATGTCAGTGCAACTGGCTACAGCCGGAGTTTCGTCAGTATGGAAACTGTCGTTGCCTTAGACGTTAGAAATATACAACTATTAGTTACAATGTTCCAATATAGAAAAAGTGTAATAATACGGTATAAATGAATGTAAAAATGAACTAACACAATAATAAAAGGGTTTCTTACACTTTTATGAAGATAAGAGTAACATGTTAAATTAAGCAAAAAATCTGCCTCATCATTACCCTGCATTGACTTTTCAAATTAGCTAAATAATTAATACATTTTTGCATACTTCACAGCATCCAGGTACATTCTGGCGTAACGTATTCCGGGCAAAAACAACAATGCAGCGAGGACTGCCGCCGGAATCGCCAATAGAGATTGAAAAGCACCCCAACTAATCACGGCATTGGCGGTTCTTAAAGTCGAATCAGATGATTGCTTAGTCGAGTCTGCGGGAACTTTGCCTGTCATATTCACGTTTACCATCTGAGTCAGATTTGAGTGGGAGTTTTCAAGTCCAAATGCAAGAAGTTTTCCATCAACGGCGAGACAACACATGGCCACAATCAAAAAGAAAAACCAGGCGGACAACATAAGCGCTGACTCTGAGGCCAGGTGGGTAGAGTCGTTGGTTTCAGCACCGTTGTTCTGGGCACTGTGTAATGAGTTCCCGGAGGCAGAAGATTTTCGTTCGCCAGATGTACTGCTTGAATTGGTTTTCCCAAAGTAAACGGCGGCAATTGTAAAAAGCGAACGCAGAGCATAGTACAAAGGCAGACTGCACCATATTATGCCTAGGTTAAATCGAGTGCTGAAGACTGCCGAGCTATCGAAGACGGAATTTGTCGACGTAATTGTGGAGTTTTTGTTACGCCGCCCGACTAACCAAAACGCCAGCGGACTGTGCACAAACTCATTGACGGCGAAAACACCAGCAGCGCACACTGAAAAGTCAACTAACCACTGAAAGTCGGCGTAAAGAGGCAGCATGTTAACGTCGTTAAATCTGACCGAAGTAAAATCTAACTTTATTGGTGTCGATCGAGGTATGTAAAATAATTCGTCTGCGTTAGCATTTCCGTCGGCAGCACAGGAGCTGCCCTTAGAACGTTTTCCTAAAATAGAAACCGATAAAATTCCACTATCAGACTGGTTAGCAGCAACGAACATTTGAACTGTCACAGTAAACACTAAATCACGTTCTGAGCTTAAAATGAATATTTTTTATACACATAACAATGTTGTTCTCATGTACAAGAACTGTAGCACAGGGTAGCAATTCAGCATGTACACAAATATACGGCATATGAGATGAGTGGTAAGCCTATTAATCAATCACATCTAGGCCAAATCCCGCAGAGGAAATTCTGGTGATTATTGATTGAGGAACAATATATAAAATAGATTTGTCTGGAATGAGGTAGCATACTTGACAATATTTGTTTTTCTCTGTGAGTAGGGTTTCAACCCCGAACATGGGACTGGAAATGAAGTCGCGAAAATTCGAAAAATCTGGCTCCAACGTCATATTCAGACAACCAGCTCATGTGCGGCATCATAGTCAAGGGAAAGTGAGAACCTATCAATCAATGCCAAACACCAACTGTGCACCTGTAAATGTAAAGGATTTAAGATTTTACCAACCTACAAGTACTATTAATTGACCCGCACAAGCAAAATGCCGAAATAAGCAAGTAAAAACAGCGCTGCGCAAGGTAAAACAGTATTTAAGCATTAATTAAAAGTCTAAACTGGTCTAATTGATCAGGGGTCGAGATTAAACCCACACTGCATATATATATATATATATATATATAACATATTATACATATACTGAATAAACATTTTATGGCACAAAAATATTTATTACATAAGATAGAAAATACAACACATTATGTAGATTACGTCCTTTTTTATCTCAATAAGTACGTCTCAGAAGTGCCGAGAGCTGGCAAGTGCGATACATGACTACTTTATGAATTGCAATTGCTATTGTATGCAACGTTAACTTTTTACTGACAAGATATATATATATATATATATATATATATATATATATGTATATGTATATATGTTAAAGTCCTGACATAGAAATTTAAATCAATTACTTTCCCAGATGGCATAGTTTTTGTTCTATAATGTCAGATCAGAGGTAGCCAGCTGGAACTTTATATTGAATACTATACCAAATGGGCTCTACTTGACGGAAAGACAGAAAAAAAAGTATATGACCGTTTCATAAGTTCCCAGTAAGAGCAAAACTTCTTGATGGATTGAATTTTATACAAGATGCAATGTTACGTTTATGACAATATATATAGTTGTGTTGCAGCATGAAAATTTTCACAAAAGCCAGTTTCTACAAGGCACAAATATTCGAGCTGCTCATTGAACCTCGATATCCGCTATTTTCACGTCTATTTATAACCATTTTAGTCTCTCTGATAGAGGAGATACGATGTGACATAATTGAGGGCCGGTATCGCGGACAATAATATTTGAAGGAAATGTGCATTAAAAGCGCAATCAAAATTTCCTTGATCGCTAGCTTTAGGTAAAAAAACGAGCCATCTAATAAGAAATGCTTGTTCCGTAGTCGTGCAAATTATCCACTAAAAATGAATTGGCTAGCAGAATTTGAAAGCACCCAATCACAGTCCACTAGGATTGCAGAATTAGTACATTCCTATGTGTAAAACGAGAGTTTAAATAAATGATGGTTATAATAAGCATCAAAGCACAGGTAATACATGTGCCAAAATTAATTTTTCCTTTTTATGTCTAATAAGGGGAGGCGTATTTAAATCGCTTGGCACGCATATTCACTAAATTTTCAGGAATTCACCACCCTATCACAAACACTTTTAAATTCTTGAAATCGATCCAAATATGATAGATGAGTCAACAGGGAATTTCTAAGAGCATGCAACTGTTATTGTATTATGCCAATAAATGATGGAACATAGATTAATTACTTAACCTGACAATAAAAGAGGTTATATACTCGTTAAAATACAGTCTGCATAATTAGTTTAGCAAACGGGAAATTAATTTTCTCGTGCTTTCGAAAATAAATTCGGCTATCTTTTCCATGGTCAACTTAAAAATAAACAACACAAAAGACTGGAAGAAGTCCGGTTTAAGGAAGTTGAACAATTTTTCCGTAGGTGCTGACCACTGCACAGAGGCAAAAAGAATACAGCAAACTATGGAAAAATAAATTCTCCTTTCATAGACTAATTAGCTTGATTTTAACCCCGAATATGTATAACATCGTAACCTAGAACTCCGAAAAAATGTTTTTTAAAAGAATAACGTCCGGAGGAAAAAGAGTGTACTAGACCGTGCTTCTGATTCTACGTCATGGAACGATGTAATCAACGACAATTTGCCAATCGAATATTGAAAATCTGGTTACACGATCATAATTATTTTGTACAACCTCGTTTGCCAAAAATAAACCGACCTATTTCCAGGCACACCGTTTTCAGATGGAAAAAATAATGCGGATTTAAAGACTGTCACAGACACCGTGTACAACGAATAAAGTTTAAAAATACCATCAAAGTGAATGCAAAATCGACAAGTATAAGATGAAGCAGAATAACGGAAACAAAAGGACGCGCGATGCTGCCTAAAGAAGAGTTTTTCTGACAAATTTAAAACAGGTAGGCTCCACATGCAGGGCTAAAGAAATCGTAATGAAGTTGTTACAATTGACGTTGCCTTGCCTTACAGCTGGCTTGAACATAATAGTGTGTAGAGGTGTAGGTTTCCTCATTTCTGTTTGTTACCTAGATAAATATACTCATCTTATCTGGATTCTTCTTTTCATAAATCTCACTTGATTAACATTATTCTCCGTTTGAAATTACTTTTCGTCATTTATTTCGTTTTTTTAACAAAAAAGTTAAAATTAGCCTAATCTTTTCTCATGTTTATATAGCAGTGAAGAATCAGTTATTAAGGATTGACGTATTGCTGTCTGTGATGATGGCTTTAATCTGTTAAGATAGCAGTCCGTGTGAATAGTTAAACTTGCTCATGTAGAAGCAAAAATAGAGTATAAATAAACAGCTCATTTGTAGCATTAGATGAAAGCATGCAAAAACTGCTAACACGTAGCGCGTCGAATACAAAGAATTCTTCATGGAATGTAAAAAAGTAATTTTCAGATCGTACATTCAAAATGAATTCTCCAGCCCCAGCATTGTAACAATTAACTGGCAAACTCAAATTATCATTTAAAAAAATACTCACACAGACATAAGCCGAATTATCAATAAATTATATATAGCAGGTATATATATAGAGCAGAGAGCAGGCAGCATATATATATATATATATATATATATATATATATGTAGAAATAACATTTTTCTCCATATTTATAACTCATTAATTATTCAGTTGGAAGGAAGTTTATACTGACATATGTAAGTAATTAATGGGTCAGGTGTTTATATCAAGACCGCAACCTTGATTAAAATAACCAAACGGAATGCTTTCGCGAATTCAGTTTGGTAGCAACGTGAACTTATTTTTATTCAATTGTGTTTATGTATTCACTTATATTTGCTTTGGTTACAATACGACAGTTTGGCACCGTGCTCTGATGATGAAGATCGAAACGCGTCAGTGAGTGCGAATAGCGGCAGTTTTTATGTTGATGAAATACAAAGAGAATGTTGTTTATTTCAAGCTCGCAAACTTGATTTAAAGAGACTTTATTTAATTTTATTCAGTAAGATTATTTCACTAAACTACATAGAAATCAATTATTTCAGTTCGTAATGTTTTATCAGTAAAATTCGGTTTAACATATTCATCATCTTATTTACATTGCTAACATAACTAAAATCGATGAGGTTAAAATTAGTCGTGATGCAAAGCTTCACATGTAGCTGACGCAATAATAAAATAAATTAAGCTGATGGAGCCCAACACAATTTTATTTTGACTTGATTCAGTATAAATCATGCAGAATGTCATGTGTAGCCTGTTGCTACTCAAAGTAGACATTGAAATTGAAAAAAATTTAACCGTAGTACGTTCGAGATTTTTTCAAGCATTCAATAATAATACTTATAGGCATAAACAGTTACTGATTTACAATATCATACTTCCAAAAGTGCAGTGAACTGTCGATACTATATGGATACTATAATCCACCATGTACAATTTAATATGCATTAGTATAAACGAATTAGATATGCAAAGGCAAGACTACATACACTTAATAAAACAAGCATACACACATGAAATTGCGTACAAGACATTGTTCATGCTAAGCCCTGTTCGTGGCAGATTCTGAATAATTCTTGAATAGATCCCAAAGACGACGAAATAGGTCTACTGACCGAATTGACTTTTCTATATAATGCAACAATTATTATATACGGTTTAATATATATATATATATATAGCATATAGCAGAGCAGCATATATATATATATATATATATATATATATAAACATCGTTTACAATCATACATGTATACATTTTGCTTATGATTGATTATAAGCAGTGATACTTGGATTGCTTTTACTCTGTTTCTTGAAGCAAATTCAGAAGTAAAAAAAGCGAGTCAGATTTGTTGTTACTAATATCATAGTAGTATATATATAGGTATATAGTATATATATAGTATATATATATATATATATATATATATATATATATATATAAAAGATCTGTGTTTATGTCAAGATCGCAACCTTGATTTAAAATAATTGTTATCACCGCCCGCGTAGTCAATGATAGTTTAATTTTATAACCGTCAATCCTAACTTTTATATACTCTTGTGGTCCTGTTAGAACAAATTGGTTACTAGGTGCACGATACTTGATACACAAAAGCAAATACAAATATGTAAAATTGATTGCGCTTGTAGTGGAAACAAGTATGCAAGTATGTGTTCGGATATTATATAAACACCGTTCTCATTCTGCTTAACCAGTTCCATATAGCAAGTAATTTTAAATAGGACCCCAAGCATATAATATAGCCAGCAAAACACAATGATTAATCTCGTGTGCACACACAACAGGATTACTATTTACTCTCGATGAGTGTTTATTAAGCACGAAAGTCAGGTATATGTGAGATTAAATTTAGATTTATACTTACTGACATATCCTGCTAGTCTCATTTGAAAGTGCTTGTTATTAGGTAAATGAATGAAAAAATGACGAAACTGGATTAATCAAAATTACATATCTTCGTCTTGGCCAAAACTGGCTGACTTCCAGCTGTTTTGTTACTTCAATATATTTCTATGGCCATTAGCGGCCGCCTTCCTCAGTTCACCCTTCATCACAGGTTTTAATAAAAAGAAATAATGAAGCAAGCGCGATATTTTCTTTAGCAATATTAGTTATATTTTAAACAGACCTTTCACAACATAGTAGCGTGTCATGTGTGGGTATGTGTAGATATCCATAATTGTTACGTTCATCTAACTAAATGAAACTACAGTGACTGAATATGAATTTACTTGCTTAATTAGGTTGCTTTTTCTTAAACTTTTAATGATTGGTGAGTTGAAGAAGGCGGCAACTACTAGCCTTTGAAATATATTCAAGAAACAAAACAACTGGAATTCCATCTGCCTTAGTCAAAACGCAGATCAGGTAATTGTTATTAGGTACACAATACTCAATACATAATAGCACAAACAGAGTTTTTACGAAGCAGATATTATATCTCTGCATGGTCAATTAGTGTATCAGACAATTTACAGTCAAAATATACTATCAGTATAGCAGTTGCTTAAACGAATTCATTAAGGAAAATTCATAAAACAAAAGGTGGTCTTATTCTTAATGATTAACTCGTTTCGAAATACAATATTATAAGAGCATAATGACAAACTGATTAAAGATGATCAAACCACAATTCATATAAATAGTATTCAAAACCAAAATAGAAGCATATTACGGTTTTTGCTGTACGTGTATATGTTACATAATATAATAAAACGATTTATTTTGGTGCTTCCGACAACAATTACATATATCACGTTCGTATACTTTGGAAAAATTAGCTTAATTGCACAAGCAGCCGCACAATAAAGCATAAATACCGCAAACTTGGTATAAAGAATTGTTACCACCCGCGCAATCAATTATTGTTTAATTGTATTGCTTATATATTTTTGCGTGGCGAAAGCTGCAAAAAGTTAATTCTCGTGACTGCATAGTAATTGTGTAGCCGATATTTGTAGTCAAGTACAATGAATGTGAAACTACTAAAGATGAGAGCTGCATATCTAATTTTTCCTTTCCATATATATGCAATGCGGTTTGATCTTCGCTAGTCAGTTTGCCGTCGTACTCTGATGATGATTGTGGAAGACTGAAACGCAACTGTGCATTTAAATAAATAATCTATCAATTAGATATAGATGGTGTGGTTGCATTCGGGAATGTCCTTAATTAAAAACACGTGGGTTGACCCGTCCATGCACTCTTACGTCGTAGATTAGCACCCAAACCTTCCACAAGGGAAATAAGAATAAATCTCAAATAAATTAAGACAAACTTGTACAGCCGCCTTTCTTCAACTGGTCTTGATATTGAAAATGTGAACTTACTGAGAACGAAAATAAAATACGCCAGCACAATGACGTTAGTATCATACGTGGTGATTTAGGCTCTGGTCGCGTTAAGGTCTACAACGAATTAACGCATAACTTTACAACCAGCAGTGGTGTTCGTCAAGGTTGTCCACTTTCCCCATTTTTGTTTAATTTTGTAATCGATGCTATTATGAACAACACTCTCCCACACATTCAGGACGCTGAAGTTGAAGTTCTCCCGGGAGATAAAATAGTTGATCTTGACTATGCGGACGATACCGTACTATTATTCGACAATCAGCATGTTGCCCAGGCCACCTTGAATAGATTAACAGACGTTGTTCCGTCTTTCGGTATGAAATTCGCACCCTCTAAATGTAAGATACTGTTACAGGATCACCCACCACTCACTTTAACGTTGCGACTGCAGAATGAAGATCTTGACATAGACTACAGGTTTACATATCTTGGGAGCTCTATCAATAACGTAGGCAATACGTCAGAGGTGAGAATACGGATCGCGAAAGCTAGAGTAGCTTTCTCGAACCTTCGTCATTTATGGAGAAACGCCAATATTTCACTTTGCCTTAAAGGTCGTGTTTACAATGCATCTGTACGCGCAGTCTTACTATACGCTAGTGAAACTTGGCCTCATAGAGTTGATGATCTGAGACGCTTACAGGCATTCGATCATCGTTGTTTGAGAAGTATAGCACATGTTGGTTACCAACAACGAATAACTAACGTTAACATCCGTAGACGTATTTTTGAATCTGACAATAAGTGCTCGTCATTAGAAAAACAAATAAGGCTCCATCAACTTTGTTGGCTCGGTCACGTTTTGCGTATGCCCTCATTTCGATTGCCCAGTAGTGCTCTCTTCTTTCATCCAGCACCAAATTGGCGTGAGAACCAAGGTGAGCAGATTTTGACATGGCAGAAACAATTAAAGTCACTTACATCCAAATTGGGTAGTATAGGACCCACTCGTCTGCCGGGATGGGGTCCTCGTGCGCATCACAGTTCTTGGTTAGAAACCCTTAGCGATATGGCATCGAATCGTGCTCAGTGGCGATCTTGTTGCAGATGCCTAGTAGAATCATCTTCGTAACTTTCTTTTCTTAGTAGGGCAAAGTTAGCTGCGAGGTTTAGTTTGTTTATGACGAAATAGAGTGAAATCCGCAAGGAAGCTGTATTGCTGATGTCGCTTTGCCCGAATGCTAACTTGGCCATAATGGTGTTGTGGAGAGGTTTAGTTTGCCTCATTTCTGTGAGTTATCTTGATAAATTTACTCATAGTAGCAAGGTATTCCTTCTATCTCTCTCGTAAATCTCAATAATAATTTGTCTAAATTCACTTATATACTTTTTTTCACTCCTTATGGTTATATGGCAGTGAAACATTAGTCACTTGACTTTTGTGTGGCTGGACATGATGATGAGGCTCTTTTATAATTAGTCAAAGAGTCTGAAAATTCTATTCGGATTTTCTAAACTAAGTGTCAAATACCATTTAGCTCGGTGTATAACTATACTCGTATATTTCTCAGACGCCAGCTTAAGCATACTTTGAAAATTGATCCTGAATACTTTTGAATTAACAGTGTAATCTTTTCACGCAACAGGTCACAGAAGAATTAATGTTATCGAAATAAAAATCTATTTTAACAATAATTTAATTATTGAAAATATGTCATAAAAATTGATTTTACAATCTTCATGCGCCTCGATCCACGAAAATATTTCTGTATCAACAATTTTGAACGTAATCTTGAATAATAATCTTGGTTGGAAATACGGAATGACATCGTATCTCTGAAAAATCGCATAGCTATAGATACTGATCATCTGCTTCTGACTTTATTTAAGGATGGAAGCGACACATTTCGCAAAGAATCGACTGATCTCTTTCGTGCTAAATTGGAGTAAGACCCCATGTCAGATGCTTTAGACGAGACAACAATGATTCCCATCTTTAAAATAGACAATCGTAATTCGTGCGGTGATTATAATAAAACCAGCTTGACTCCAGTCGTATCTGAGCAACTCGGTTTCATTATCCCATGTCAACTTTGCACTTCGTTTGAAACGCATTCTAAAGACGAACAAGCCTGATGTCGACCAGAACGAGATCGTAAGATAATAGTTTTATCTTAAGAAATGTTCATAAACAACGACATGTATAAAACCGTTCAACAATATCCGTCAAAGGTGCATTTGAATCAGCTGATCGCAATGTTCTATTCGATATTCTGTTGAAAACTGGTACATCCGCCTAATTTGTAAATATTATACATGCACTCTACACAAAAACTGCTGGTCGTGTTAAGGTCTACAACGGAGTAACACAAAACCTAACTATCAGCAGTGGAGTTCTTTTGTTCATATAATATGGACAACAGCTTTAAACTCATTTAAAGACTACATAAACACACTTTTGAGTTCAAAATTTGATTTTCAACAAGTAAATAGCATAATGTTTATATTTGAATTCGGAGTAGGCTTGTGATAACGCCAGATAACTAACTAAAGTATGATGGGTTTAGACATGCCATTGGCGTCAACAATTAATTTTATGCACATGATATCCCAACAAGGACGCAACCGATCTACTGGATGAGTTGCCTTTTACACAATATACAATACTTAGTTTATACTGACAAATGTATGTACATAATGGTGTTTATATCAAGTTCGCAACCTTGATTAAAATTAATTGGTATTACCGCCCGCGCAAACAATTTTTAATAGAATAACAGTATGTTGCATCAACTAGTCATCCAACCATGTGAAAAATTGACGTTTATCAGAATTTCGATCATATTAAGATAAATCAGCTAGTCTGTATTACGCATTACTTTTCTATTAGATCAATCTGTAAATTAACATAGATGTTGCAAAATACCAAAACCAATATTTAATTGCAATATGAAGTGAGAAACCAATAGTGTATCCAAGTGTAAACTTATCACGAAACCTGTATAAACAATATTGTTTAAATTGCCAATTTTCCATTTATAAAACTCAACATGATTGCAATATCTAGTACTTTATATGGTTAATTCTGAAAAGCAATGGGGATTATGTTTAATCAATTACACTCAGGAGTTCAATTTATTTAGTATACATCGAGTATGATGCATATCTATTATGTTATTTATACAGTATCAAAACACAAAAAACCTTTAAAGCAATTTAAATCGAGAAATTTACGAATTGAGAGCTGGTGATTAATTTATCAAATAAGAACTTGTTGTTCTTATTAAAATATCTCTAAAAATATTTTAATATTTTCCACTGTCCATATAGTATACAAACACAATGTCTTAAATTCAATAAAATCTAACCGTTGAGTTTATCATGGTAGTACGATAAGACGCTAGATAACGATAGATATGAAGGTCCTCTATGGATGAACGTGATAACGATTATGCGATCAGAACAAATGCAAAGCATAAGATGATCTCAAAATAATTGGCTTTCTAATTTATCTATAAAATTTTACCCTTCTTGATTTTGTCTTTTCGTTGCGCCTTCATCATGAATGGCTTTTTGTTATAATCGAAAGCTGCTGGTGAATATCAAGTACATTATACTTGTTTTCTCATAAATAATGACATTAAGACCACTGAATATTTTAATTTTGATCCGAGAAACGGCTTCTCTTTCCTTCCATAATTATTCTAGATTTATAGATTTTCTCGTGTCTACTTTCGCATTGCTTCCTTAAACTTTAATCTTAGTCTCAATCTCATGAAATATTTCTACTACTTGGATCATGCATATAAAAATTGTGCCTGTCTTATACTTTGATTCTCTATTACAGTCATCTGTCCCTTATATTCCAAATTTGCGATAATCATTAATATAAATAATAAGCCGCAACTGTCAGTTGATACCTCAATCCTAACACAAAAGCTGGCAACTCAGTCAAGTAGCCACTTCGTACTCGAACTTCAAATATGTAATTAGGTGTTACGAACCTAGTAACATATTAGTTCAATTGTGACATTCAGTCTACTTTGCAATGCCATAACTTGGAATGAGATAATCACACCCGACATCATATCTTCCAGATTTTCTCAGTACAATTTCCGTTGGCATGATTGCTCTATTTGGTGAGGAAAATTTCGCTGTTTGCTGACGTCTTTAGCACGTTTCTGATGAGTACTACTCTACCCTCGGAATGAATAAAGTCGACTATCTCTCCTATTCCGAAAGGTAGCACTATCGATCTCTTTTAAGGACATTTGTTATATTTCCATCATCCCAGCATTCACAAAAGTTCGGGACAGATTTCCCTATAATGAAATATCTCCTCTAACTAAATCATGAATCAGATTCAATCCTTTGGATGATCAACAAGGATTTGTTACTGGGTGCTCTTACTCAACCAAACTAGCAAGCGTCTTAAATCGTTTCTATTATTCCATCTCTCAAGGATACAGCTGCATTAATCTTTCTTGGTGTTTCTAAGGCATTCAACTCCGTTTCTTCAGCGATTGAATCCGCCCTATTAAGTTATAGCTTATTGGGCCACGTCTTAAGGTTTATCTGTTACTATCTCAGAAAATGATCGACATTTGTAAGAATCTGCAACGGCGACTTGTGATTAGCCTCTTCTGCTGTTTCATATGGATTAGTATTGTGCTCTTTTCTGTTTAATATATCTCTTTCACAGATGTTGATGATACCAAATTCAAACTTTCTAAATGTATGAATGATATAGTAGCAGCTTTTAGATGCCGGGCCATTCCCAGCTCTCTCGTATTACCAATAGCTCAACTGCTACATCAAGTTGAACTACTCGAAATTGGCATCAAACCTAATTCGAATAAAACTCGCTTAATGAAGCTTCGTCCCGATCCTGTTATTACGTTGATATCTACCAAATTCTCCCTATATATATATATATATATATATATATATATATATATATACACTCACCAACTAGTCAAAACAAGAAACAGCAGTAAAAACGAGTCAGATTTGTTACCACTAGCATAATCAAATGAAAACCCAAAATGTATAAATATGTATGATTGTATAAGAGAGGATTAGTATTCACGAAATAAATGGCCTTTATCCACTTTGTTATTAATTTTCCTATTTATAAGAATACTGTGTTAAATTAAAAAGGAATGGACATTATAAAGAATATATATATATAATTGGTGCCAAACCCTCAGGCAAAACGTTCTATAATTTACAGTACTTCTCACTGTACTTCGATTAAGCCACATCTAGGCTCTCCAAATGGCCTCGCATAATATATTTCAAAACACAGAACCCTAGCCGAAGATTTAATCTATTCAATGCCTACGTCCTGCCTCTCATATTCTAAGCAGTGAGTTTTATTGCCCCATCACGTTGACTTTCGCCTTTGCTCAAGAGCTCATCAATTGGAATGTGACAAAAACGATACACACACGCCTCTATAAACTGAAGTTCTGAATTCCACTAAGAATCGAGATTTCGCCATTATACAAGAGTACATTCGGAGGCAATGTTTCCCTTGTCAAGGCTAGATTCTTTTCGTATGTATTAGGGCTCCGGTACTGCCGCCAAGAGGTACTTATCTTACAAACATTTTGCTTCATCCAACTTACATAGTTTCTAATTATACCCTGATAATTCATATTGTCAGGCCAGATGACCTTGGTTACCAATTTAAAAAATATTATTGATATCTCAAGTGTTTTAAGGCAAATGTTAAAGCTTGAATAACATCTTAAATAAACGTGAAATGAGCAAATACCACGAAACTACCTTTATTCTTTATTTTGCAGAGACCAGCTAAGTCCAATAACATTTTATCCGAAGGAATAGTATATCGGTACAAACCTTTGCAAAGCAATAACTTTGCAATCGAAAAATACGTAATAATTTTCGAAAATACAATGGCACCAATCATAGAAGAAACTAATTGAAAGCCGAATATGGCCATAGCGCAAAACGTAGAAAACCGTAAGGTAGAACAAGCTCTTTTTGCATTTCCTAGTTTTTAGTGTCTACAATATTAAACTTTTTGAAAATAGTGCAGTTGTAGCAATAATATAATCTCGCGAGTAAACGTTCATTCAAAAAGGCAAACTTTCCAAAATTGGCATTACTTTTACACATTTTCCCATTAAATGACAATCAATAATTTATAAAATCGTTTTCCTTCTGAACGTTTAAAACAAGTGTAAAACCTTAATAGTAGTGTAACATTCCAGCAAGAGTACCGCACAACTTTATTAAAAACACAAATCACCGATCAGAACGGAGTAGTAAATGTTGGTGGTCTTTAATAGGCCCCGAGAGACATTGTGGAGAATAATTAAATTATTGGACATCATATAAACATTATTATAAATTATATATAAATCATCATTTCTTTTGAAAATTTGAGGTTATCGCTGGCTTTTTTAAAACAATATTGTGTTTTTTAAAAAATATTTTAATTTTTTGGATGTTTCTTTTGTTCATATTTTCGAAGTATTTGACTTGTCATATTGAATGGTATAAGAGAGTTTTATCTGAGTTGCTGAGTTGCACAAGCGGAATACTGTGTGATTCCATCTTAATTCACTTTGCTAATAACTTATTGTAATCCACTTTCATCTATCGTTCTTATTACACATTATTGGGAATGATCTCCAATTTGCTTCAGATAATTTACGTGGATATTTAGTTTCAAGGTCACCACCGTATCGTTATGTCATCTGTGGATTTCAGCGCATCCCGGTAAGCTTAATTAATATAATATATAATTTTCAAGAAATTTAATCCGTATATTATGGCTTGTTTATCAAATATTGAGGATACAGAGCAGTTAGGAAGTGGACTTAAGGAATTTAATTTAAAAGATAGTTCAGAGGAACTTAAGTATTCCAAATTAGATGATCATACCGCATATATGGATTATCCCAGCCTGGCATCTCAGAGGCTCTCTTATGGTAGTGACCAAACGGCCTCTACAAAAAATGGCGACCGCGCCAGGATACTCTATGCGGAAAGATGTGATGTAGATGATCGCTTTTGCCGCAATTCTATGGTTAGCAATGTTAAGCTCACTATGTATAGACCAGACAACCATTCTGAATGGGTCGAAGAAGCAAAATTATATTCTAAACTAAAAAGAATGACCGACCCTATAGAAAGATTTGCCTCATCCTGGTGGTGTTTTCCTGAGCCTTTTAAAAAGAACATATTCAGACTCAAAAAATTTGTTTCTGAGAACGAACCGGCAAATGCATTTGAGCTTCTAGTTGAAGAACTTCATGGACGACATCAACCCGAGAGGATTTAACGGATGACTGACTTAAATACTGTTTGTTGCGAAGAACTAATATATATGCAAGTATGTATTAGGTTTTGCGAACCTAGTAACAAATTAGTTCAAACAACAACAATTAGTGAACTAATTTGTTACTAGGTTCGCAAAACCTAATACATACTTGCATATATATTAGTTCTTCGCAACAAACAGTATTTAACTGTAATATATTGAATTGAATAATGTCATGCTTACCGCGAAATGTGATAACTGATATCGATGAAGGCCAGAGTGTATGGTTTAACTGGAGTAACAGGTGTTCGGAAATTGTTGTAATTCTCAATTTGGGTGAACTTTAGCATAAATTTATATCCATCAGGTTGGTATCATGTACCGACTCGGTATGAAATTCGCACCCTCTAAATGTAAGATACTGTTACAGGATCACCCACCACTCACTTTAACGTTGCGACTGCAGAATGAAGATCTTGACATAGACTACAGGTTTACATATCTTGGGAGCTCTATCAATAACGTAGGCAATACGTCAGAGGTGAGAATACGGATCGCGAAAGCTAGAGTAGCTTTCTCGAACCTTCGTCATTTATGGAGAAACGCCAATATTTCACTTTGCCTTAAAGGTCGTGTTTACAATGCATCTGTACGCGCAGTCTTACTATACGCTAGTGAAACTTGGCCTCATAGAGTTGATGATCTGAGACGCTTACAGGCATTCGATCATCGTTGTTTGAGAAGTATAGCACATGTTGGTTACCAACAACGAATAACTAACGTTAACATCCGTAGACGTATTTTTGAATCTGACAATAAGCGCTCGTCATTAGAAAAACAAATAAGGCTCCATCAACTTTGTTGGCTCGGTCACGTTTTGCGTATGCCCTCATTTCGATTGCCCAGTAGTGCTCTCTTCTTTCATCCAGCACCAAATTGGCGTGAGAACCAAGGTGAGCAGATTTTGACATGGCAGAAACAATTAAAGTCACTTACATCCAAATTGGGTAGTATAGGACCCACTCGTCTGCCGGGATGGGGTCCTCGTGCGCATCACAGTTCTTGGTTAGAAACCCTTAGCGATATGGCATCGAATCGTGCTCAGTGGCGATCTTGTTGCAGATGCCTAGTAGAATCATCTTCGTAACTTTCTTTTCTTAGTAGGGCAAAGTTAGCTGCGAGGTTTAGTTTGTTTATGACGAAATAGAGTGAAATCCGCAAGGAAGCTGTATTGCTGATGTCGCTTTGCCCGAATGCTAACTTGGCCATAATGGTGTTGTGGAGAGGTTTAGTTTGCCTCATTTCTGTGAGTTATCTTGATAAATTTACTCATAGTAGCAAGGTATTCCTTCTATCTCTCTCGTAAATCTCAATAATAATTTGTCTAAATTCAATTATATACTTTTTTCACTCCTTATGGTTATATGGCAGTGAAACATTAGTCACTTCACTTTTGTGTGGCTGGACATGATGATGAGGCTCTTTTATAATTAGTCAAAGAGTCTGAAAATTCTATTCGGATTTTCTAAACTAAGTATCAAATACCATTTAGCTCGGTGTATAACTATACTCGTATATTTCTCAGACGCCAGCTTAAGCATACTTTGAAAATTGATCCTGAATACTTTTGAATTAACAGTGTAATCTTTTCACGCAACAGGTCACAGAAGAATTAATGTTATCGAAATAAAAATCTATTTTAACAATAATTTAATTATTGAAAATATGTCATAAAAATTGATTTTACAATCTTCATGCGCCTCGATCCACGAAAATATTTCTGTATCAACAATTTTGAACGTAATCTTGAATAATAATCTTGGTTGGAAATACGGAATGACATCGTATCTCTGAAAAATCGCATAGCTATAGATACTGATCATCTGCTTCTGACTTTATTTAAGGATGGAAGCGACACATTTCGCAAAGAATCGACTGATCTCTTTCGTGCTAAATTGGAGTAAGACCCCATGTCAGATGCTTTAGACGAGACAACAATGATTCCCATCTTTAAAATAGACAATCGTAATTCGTGCGGTGATTATAATAAAACCAGCTTGACTCCAGTCGTATCTGAGCAACTCGGTTTCATTATCCCATGTCAACTTTGCACTTCGTTTGAAACGCATTCTAAAGACGAACAAGCCTGATGTCGACCAGAACGAGATCGTAAGATAATAGTTTTATCTTAAGAAATGTTCATAAACAACGACATGTATAAAACCGTTCAACAATATCCGTCAAAGGTGCATTTGAATCAGCTGATCGCAATGTTCTATTCGATATTCTGTTGAAAACTGGTACATCCGCCTAATTTGTAAATATTATACATGCACTCTACACAAAAACTGCTGGTCGTGTTAAGGTCTACAACGGAGTAACACAAAACCTAACTATCAGCAGTGGAGTTCTTTTGTTCATATAATATGGACAACAGCTTTAAACTCATTTAAAGACTACATAAACACACTTTTGAGTTCAAAATTTGATTTTCAACAAGTAAATAGCATAATGTTTATATTTGAATTCGGAGTAGGCTTGTGATAACGCCAGATAACTAACTAAAGTATGATGGGTTTAGACATGCCATTGGCGTCAACAATTAATTTTATGCACATGATATCCCAACAAGGACGCAACCGATCTACTGGATGAGTTGCCTTTTACACAATATACAATACTTAGTTTATACTGACAAATGTATGTACATAATGGTGTTTATATCAAGTTCGCAACCTTGATTAAAATTAATTGGTATTACCGCCCGCGCAAACAATTTTTAATAGAATAACAGTATGTTGCATCAACTAGTCATCCAACCATGTGAAAAATTGACGTTTATCAGAATTTCGATCATATTAAGATAAATCAGCTAGTCTGTATTACGCATTACTTTTCTATTAGATCAATCTGTAAATTAACATAGATGTTGCAAAATACCAAAACCAATATTTAATTGCAATATGAAGTGAGAAACCAATAGTGTATCCAAGTGTAAACTTATCACGAAACCTGTATAAACAATATTGTTTAAATTGCCAATTTTCCATTTATAAAACTCAACATGATTGCAATATCTAGTACTTTATATGGTTAATTCTGAAAAGCAATGGGGATTATGTTTAATCAATTACACTCAGGAGTTCAATTTATTTAGTATACATCGAGTATGATGCATATCTATTATGTTATTTATACAGTATCAAAACACAAAAAACCTTTAAAGCAATTTAAATCGAGAAATTTACGAATTGAGAGCTGGTGATTAATTTATCAAATAAGAACTTGTTGTTCTTATTAAAATATCTCTAAAAATATTTTAATATTTTCCACTGTCCATATAGTATACAAACACAATGTCTTAAATTCAATAAAATCTAACCGTTGAGTTTATCATGGTAGTACGATAAGACGCTAGATAACGATAGATATGAAGGTCCTCTATGGATGAACGTGATAACGATTATGCGATCAGAACAAATGCAAAGCATAAGATGATCTCAAAATAATTGGCTTTCTAATTTATCTATAAAATTTTACCCTTCTTGATTTTGTCTTTTCGTTGCGCCTTCATCATGAATGGCTTTTTGTTATAATCGAAAGCTGCTGGTGAATATCAAGTACATTATACTTGTTTTCTCATAAATAATGACATTAAGACCACTGAATATTTTAATTTTGATCCGAGAAACGGCTTCTCTTTCCTTCCATAATTATTCTAGATTTATAGATTTTCTCGTGTCTACTTTCGCATTGCTTCCTTAAACTTTAATCTTAGTCTCAATCTCATGAAATATTTCTACTACTTGGATCATGCATATAAAAATTGTGCCTGTCTTATACTTTGATTCTCTATTACAGTCATCTGTCCCTTATATTCCAAATTTGCGATAATCATTAATATAAATAATAAGCCGCAACTGTCAGTTGATACCTCAATCCTAACACAAAAGCTGGCAACTCAGTCAAGTAGCCACTTCGTACTCGAACTTCAAATATGTAATTAGGTGTTACGAACCTAGTAACATATTAGTTCAATTGTGACATTCAGTCTACTTTGCAATGCCATAACTTGGAATGAGATAATCACACCCGACATCATATCTTCCAGATTTTCTCAGTACAATTTCCGTTGGCATGATTGCTCTATTTGGTGAGGAAAATTTCGCTGTTTGCTGACGTCGTTAGCACGTTTCTGATGAGTACTACTCTACCCTCGGAATGAATAAAGTCGACTATCTCTCCTATTCCGAAAGGTAGCACTATCGATCTCTTTTAAGGACATTTGTTATATTTCCATCATCCCAGCATTCACAAAAGTTCGGGACAGATTTCCCTATAATGAAATATCTCCTCTAACTAAATCATGAATCAGATTCAATCCTTTGGATGATCAACAAGGATTTGTTACTGGGTGCTCTTACTCAACCAAACTAGCAAGCGTCTTAAATCGTTTCTATTATTCCATCTCTCAAGGATACAGCTGCATTAATCTTTCTTGGTGTTTCTAAGGCATTCAACTCCGTTTCTTCAGCGATTGAATCCGCCCTATTAAGTTATAGCTTATTGGGCCACGTCTTAAGGTTTATCTGTTACTATCTCAGAAAATGATCGACATTTGTAAGAATCTGCAACGGCGACTTGTGATTAGCCTCTTCTGCTGTTTCATATGGATTAGTATTGTGCTCTTTTCTGTTTAATATATCTCTTTCACAGATGTTGATGATACCAAATTCAAACTTTCTAAATGTATGAATGATATAGTAGCAGCTTTTAGATGCCGGGCCATTCCCAGCTCTCTCGTATTACCAATAGCTCAACTGCTACTTCAAGTTGAACTACTCGAAATTGGCATCAAACCTAATTCGAATAAAACTCGCTTAATGAAGCTTCGTCCCGATCCTGTTATTACGTTGATATCTACCAAATTCTCCCTATATATATATATATATATATATATATATATATACACACTCACCAACTAGTCAAAACAAGAAACAGCAGTAAAAACGAGTCAGATTTGTTACCACTAGCATAATCAAATGAAAACCCAAAATGTATAAATATGTATGATTGTATAAGAGAGGATTAGTATTCACGAAATAAATGGCCTTTATCCACTTTGTTATTTGTGTTTTCCTATTTATAAGAATACTGTGGTAAATTAAAAAGGAATGGACATCATAAAGAATATATATATATAATTGGTGCCAAACCCTCAGGCAAAACGTTCTATAATTTACAGTACTTCTCACTGTACTTCGATTAAGCCACATCTAGGCTCTCCAAATGGCCTCGCATAATATATTTCAAAACACAGAACCCTAGCCGAAGATTTAATCTATTCAATGCCTACGTCCTGCCTCTCATATTCTAAGCAGTGAGTTTTATTGCCCCATCACGTTGACTTTCGCCTTTGCTCAAGAGCTCATCAATTGGAATGTGACAAAAACGATACACACACGCCTCTATAAACTGAAGTTCTGAATTCCACTAAGAATCGAGATTTCGCCATTATACAAGAGTACATTCGGAGGCAATGTTTCCCTTGTCAAGGCTAGATTCTTTTCGTATGTATTAGGGCTCCGGTACTGCCGCCAAGAGGTACTTATCTTACAAACATTTTGCTTCATCCAACTTACATAGTTTCTAATTATACCCTGATAATTCATATTGTCAGGCCAGATGACCTTGGTTACCAATTTAAAAAATATTATTGATATCTCAAGTGTTTTAAGGCAAATGTTAAAGCTTGAATAACATCTTAAATAAACGTGAAATGAGCAAATACCACGAAACTACCTTTATTCTTTATTTTGCAGAGACCAGCTAAGTCCAATAACATTTTATCCGAAGGAATAGTATATCGGTACAAACCTTTGCAAAGCAATAACTTTGCAATCGAAAAATACGTAATAATTTTCGAAAATACAATGGCACCAATCATAGAAGAAACTAATTGAAAGCCGAATATGGCCATAGCGCAAAACGTAGAAAACCGTAAGGTAGAACAAGCTCTTTTTGCATTTCCTAGTTTTTAGTGTCTACAATATTAAACTTTTTGAAAATAGTGCAGTTGTAGCAATAATATAATCTCGCGAGTAAACGTTCATTCAAAAAGGCAAACTTTCCAAAATTGGCATTACTTTTACACATTTTCCCATTAAATGACAATCAATAATTTATAAAATCGTTTTCCTTCTGAACGTTTAAAACAAGTGTAAAACCTTAATAGTAGTGTAACATTCCAGCAAGAGTACCGCACAACTTTATTAAAAACACAAATCACCGATCAGAACGGAGTAGTAAATGTTGGTGGTCTTTAATAGGCCCCGAGAGACATTGTGGAGAATAATTAAATTATTGGACATCATATAAACATTATTATAAATTATATATAAATCATCATTTCTTTTGAAAATTTGAGGTTATCGCTGGCTTTTGTAAAACAATATTGTGTTTTTAAAAAAATATTTTAATTTTTTGGATGTTTCTTTTGTTCATATTTTCGAAGTATTTGACTTGTCATATTGAATGGTATAAGAGAGTTTTATCTGAGTTGCTGAATTGCACAAGCGGAATACTGTGTGATTCCATCTTAATTCTCTTTGCTAATAAATTATTGTAATCCACTTTCATCTATCGTTCTTATTACACATTATTGGGAAGGATCTCAAATTTGCTTCAGGTAATTGACGTGGATATTTAGTTTCAAGGTCACCACCGTATCGTTATGTCATCTGTGGATTTCAGCGCATCCCGGTAAGCTTAATTAATATAATATATAATTTTCAAGAAATTTAATCCGTATATTATGGCTTGTTTATCAAATATTGAGGATACAGAGCAGTTAGGAAGTGGACTTAAGGAATTTAATTTAAAAGATAGTTCAGAGGAACATAAGCATTCCAAATTAGATGATCATACCGCATATATGGATTATCCTGGCCTGGCATCTCAGAGGCTCTCTTATGGTAGTGACCAAACGGCCTCTACATAAAATGGCGACCGCGCCAGGATACTCTATGCGGAAAGATGTGATGTAGATGATCGCTTTTGCCGCAATTCTATGGTTAGCAATGTTAAGCTCACTATGTATAGACCAGACAACCATTCTGAATGGGTCGAAGAAGCAAAATTATATTCTAAACTAAAAAGAATGACCGACCCTATAGAAAGATTTGCCTCATCCTGGTGGTGTTTTCCTGAGCCTTTTAAAAAGAACATATTCAGACTCAAAAAATTTGTTTCTGAGAACGAACCGGCAAATGCATTTGAGCTTCTAGTTGAAGAACTTCATGGACGACATCAACCCGAGAGGATTTAACGGATGACTGACTTAAATACTGTTTGTTGCGAAGAACTAATATATATGCAAGTATGTATTAGGTTTTGCGAACCTAGTAACAAATTAGTTCAAACAACAACAATTAGTGAACTAATTTGTTACTAGGTTCGCAAAACCTAATACATACTTGCATATATATTAGTTCTTCGCAACAAACAGTATTTAACTGTAATATATTGAATTGAATAATGTCATGCTTACCGCGAAATGTGATAACTGATATCGATGAAGGCCAGAGTGTATGGTTTAACTGGAGTAACAGGTGTTCGGAAATTGTTGTAATTCTCAATTTGGGTGAACTTTAGCATAAATTTATATCCATCAGGTTGGTATCATGTACCGACTCGGTATGAAATTCGCACCCTCTAAATGTAAGATACTGTTACAGGATCACCCACCACTCACTTTAACGTTGCGACTGCAGAATGAAGATCTTGACATAGACTACAGGTTTACATATCTTGGGAGCTCTATCAATAACGTAGGCAATACGTCAGAGGTGAGAATACGGATCGCGAAAGCTAGAGTAGCTTTCTCGAACCTTCGTCATTTATGGAGAAACGCCAATATTTCACTTTGCCTTAAAGGTCGTGTTTACAATGCATCTGTACGCGCAGTCTTACTATACGCTAGTGAAACTTGGCCTCATAGAGTTGATGATCTGAGACGCTTACAGGCATTCGATCATCGTTGTTTGAGAAGTATAGCACATGTTGGTTACCAACAACGAATAACTAACGTTAACATCCGTAGACGTATTTTTGAATCTGACAATAAGTGCTCGTCATTAGAAAAACAAATAAGGCTCCATCAACTTTGTTGGCTCGGTCACGTTTTGCGTATGCCCTCATTTCGATTGCCCAGTAGTGCTCTCTTCTTTCATCCAGCACCAAATTGGCGTGAGAACCAAGGTGAGCAGATTTTGACATGGCAGAAACAATTAAAGTCACTTACATCCAAATTGGGTAGTATAGGACCCACTCGTCTGCCGGGATGGGGTCCTCGTGCGCATCACAGTTCTTGGTTAGAAACCCTTAGCGATATGGCATCGAATCGTGCTCAGTGGCGATCTTGTTGCAGATGCCTAGTAGAATCATCTTCGTAACTTTCTTTTCTTAGTAGGGCAAAGTTAGCTGCGAGGTTTAGTTTGTTTATGACGAAATAGAGTGAAATCCGCAAGGAAGCTGTATTGCTGATGTCGCTTTGCCCGAATGCTAACTTGGCCATAATGGTGTTGTGGAGAGGTTTAGTTTGCCTCATTTCTGTGAGTTATCTTGATAAATTTACTCATAGTAGCAAGGTATTCCTTCTATCTCTCTCGTAAATCTCAATAATAATTTGTCTAAATTCAATTATATACTTTTTTCACTCCTTATGGTTATATGGCAGTGAAACATTAGTCACTTCACTTTTGTGTGGCTGGACATGATGATGAGGCTCTTTTATAATTAGTCAAAGAGTCTGAAAATTCTATTCGGATTTTCTAAACTAAGTGTCAAATACCATTTAGCTCGGTGTATAACTATACTCGTATATTTCTCAGACGCCAGCTTAAGCATACTTTGAAAATTGATCCTGAATACTTTTGAATTAACAGTGTAATCTTTTCACGCAACAGGTCACAGAAGAATTAATGTTATCGAAATAAAAATCTATTTTAACAATAATTTAATTATTGAAAATATGTCATAAAAATTGATTTTACAATCTTCATGCGCCTCGATCCACGAAAATATTTCTGTATCAACAATTTTGAACGTAATCTTGAATAATAATCTTGGTTGGAAATACGGAATGACATCGTATCTCTGAAAAATCGCATAGCTATAGATACTGATCATCTGCTTCTGACTTTATTTAAGGATGGAAGCGACACATTTCGCAAAGAATCGACTGATCTCTTTCGTGCTAAATTGGAGTAAGACCCCATGTCAGATGCTTTAGACGAGACAACAATGATTCCCATCTTTAAAATAGACAATCGTAATTCGTGCGGTGATTATAATAAAACCAGCTTGACTCCAGTCGTATCTGAGCAACTCGGTTTCATTATCCCATGTCAACTTTGCACTTCGTTTGAAACGCATTCTAAAGACGAACAAGCCTGATGTCGACCAGAACGAGATCGTAAGATAATAGTTTTATCTTAAGAAATGTTCATAAACAACGACATGTATAAAACCGTTCAACAATATCCGTCAAAGGTGCATTTGAATCAGCTGATCGCAATGTTCTATTCGATATTCTGTTGAAAACTGGTACATCCGCCTAATTTGTAAATATTATACATGCACTCTACACAAAAACTGCTGGTCGTGTTAAGGTCTACAACGGAGTAACACAAAACCTAACTATCAGCAGTGGAGTTCTTTTGTTCATATAATATGGACAACAGCTTTAAACTCATTTAAAGACTACATAAACACACTTTTGAGTTCAAAATTTGATTTTCAACAAGTAAATAGCATAATGTTTATATTTGAATTCGGAGTAGGCTTGTGATAACGCCAGATAACTAACTAAAGTATGATGGGTTTAGACATGCCATTGGCGTCAACAATTAATTTTATGCACATGATATCCCAACAAGGACGCAACCGATCTACTGGATGAGTTGCCTTTTACACAATATACAATACTTAGTTTATACTGACAAATGTATGTACATAATGGTGTTTATATCAAGTTCGCAACCTTGATTAAAATTAATTGGTATTACCGCCCGCGCAAACAATTTTTAATAGAATAACAGTATGTTGCATCAACTAGTCATCCAACCATGTGAAAAATTGACGTTTATCAGAATTTCGATCATATTAAGATAAATCAGCTAGTCTGTATTACGCATTACTTTTCTATTAGATCAATCTGTAAATTAACATAGATGTTGCAAAATACCAAAACCAATATTTAATTGCAATATGAAGTGAGAAACCAATAGTGTATCCAAGTGTAAACTTATCACGAAACCTGTATAAACAATATTGTTTAAATTGCCAATTTTCCATTTATAAAACTCAACATGATTGCAATATCTAGTACTTTATATGGTTAATTCTGAAAAGCAATGGGGATTATGTTTAATCAATTACACTCAGGAGTTCAATTTATTTAGTATACATCGAGTATGATGCATATCTATTATGTTATTTATACAGTATCAAAACACAAAAAACCTTTAAAGCAATTTAAATCGAGAAATTTACGAATTGAGAGCTGGTGATTAATTTATCAAATAAGAACTTGTTGTTCTTATTAAAATATCTCTAAAAATATTTTAATATTTTCCACTGTCCATATAGTATACAAACACAATGTCTTAAATTCAATAAAATCTAACCGTTGAGTTTATCATGGTAGTACGATAAGACGCTAGATAACGATAGATATGAAGGTCCTCTATGGATGAACGTGATAACGATTATGCGATCAGAACAAATGCAAAGCATAAGATGATCTCAAAATAATTGGCTTTCTAATTTATCTATAAAATTTTACCCTTCTTGATTTTGTCTTTTCGTTGCGCCTTCATCATGAATGGCTTTTTGTTATAATCGAAAGCTGCTGGTGAATATCAAGTACATTATACTTGTTTTCTCATAAATAATGACATTAAGACCACTGAATATTTTAATTTTGATCCGAGAAACGGCTTCTCTTTCCTTCCATAATTATTCTAGATTTATAGATTTTCTCGTGTCTACTTTCGCATTGCTTCCTTAAACTTTAATCTTAGTCTCAATCTCATGAAATATTTCTACTACTTGGATCATGCATATAAAAATTGTGCCTGTCTTATACTTTGATTCTCTATTACAGTCATCTGTCCCTTATATTCCAAATTTGCGATAATCATTAATATAAATAATAAGCCGCAACTGTCAGTTGATACCTCAATCCTAACACAAAAGCTGGCAACTCAGTCAAGTAGCCACTTCGTACTCGAACTTCAAATATGTAATTAGGTGTTACGAACCTAGTAACATATTAGTTCAATTGTGACATTCAGTCTACTTTGCAATGCCATAACTTGGAATGAGATAATCACACCCGACATCATATCTTCCAGATTTTCTCAGTACAATTTCCGTTGGCATGATTGCTCTATTTGGTGAGGAAAATTTCGCTGTTTGCTGACGTCTTTAGCACGTTTCTGATGAGTACTACTCTACCCTCGGAATGAATAAAGTCGACTATCTCTCCTATTCCGAAAGGTAGCACTATCGATCTCTTTTAAGGACATTTGTTATATTTCCATCATCCCAGCATTCACAAAAGTTCGGGACAGATTTCCCTATAATGAAATATCTCCTCTAACTAAATCATGAATCAGATTCAATCCTTTGGATGATCAACAAGGATTTGTTACTGGGTGCTCTTACTCAACCAAACTAGCAAGCGTCTTAAATCGTTTCTATTATTCCATCTCTCAAGGATACAGCTGCATTAATCTTTCTTGGTGTTTCTAAGGCATTCAACTCCGTTTCTTCAGCGATTGAATCCGCCCTATTAAGTTATAGCTTATTGGGCCACGTCTTAAGGTTTATCTGTTACTATCTCAGAAAATGATCGACATTTGTAAGAATCTGCAACGGCGACTTGTGATTAGCCTCTTCTGCTGTTTCATATGGATTAGTATTGTGCTCTTTTCTGTTTAATATATCTCTTTCACAGATGTTGATGATACCAAATTCAAACTTTCTAAATGTATGAATGATATAGTAGCAGCTTTTAGATGCCGGGCCATTCCCAGCTCTCTCGTATTACCAATAGCTCAACTGCTACTTCAAGTTGAACTACTCGAAATTGGCATCAAACCTAATTCGAATAAAACTCGCTTAATGAAGCTTCGTCCCGATCCTGTTATTACGTTGATATCTACCAAATTCTCCCTATATATATATATATATATATATATATATATATATATATACACTCACCAACTAGTCAAAACAAGAAACAGCAGTAAAAACGAGTCAGATTTGTTACCACTAGCATAATCAAATGAAAACCCAAAATGTATAAATATGTATGATTGTATAAGAGAGGATTAGTATTCACGAAATAAATGGCCTTTATCCACTTTGTTATTTGTGTTTTCCTATTTATAAGAATACTGTGGTAAATTAAAAAGGAATGGACATCATAAAGAATATATATATATAATTGGTGCCAAACCCTCAGGCAAAACGTTCTATAATTTACAGTACTTCTCACTGTACTTCGATTAAGCCACATCTAGGCTCTCCAAATGGCCTCGCATAATATATTTCAAAACACAGAACCCTAGCCGAAGATTTAATCTATTCAATGCCTACGTCCTGCCTCTCATATTCTAAGCAGTGAGTTTTATTGCCCCATCACGTTGACTTTCGCCTTTGCTCAAGAGCTCATCAATTGGAATGTGACAAAAACGATACACACACGCCTCTATAAACTGAAGTTCTGAATTCCACTAAGAATCGAGATTTCGCCATTATACAAGAGTACATTCGGAGGCAATGTTTCCCTTGTCAAGGCTAGATTCTTTTCGTATGTATTAGGGCTCCGGTACTGCCGCCAAGAGGTACTTATCTTACAAACATTTTGCTTCATCCAACTTACATAGTTTCTAATTATACCCTGATAATTCATATTGTCAGGCCAGATGACCTTGGTTACCAATTTAAAAAATATTATTGATATCTCAAGTGTTTTAAGGCAAATGTTAAAGCTTGAATAACATCTTAAATAAACGTGAAATGAGCAAATACCACGAAACTACCTTTATTCTTTATTTTGCAGAGACCAGCTAAGTCCAATAACATTTTATCCGAAGGAATAGTATATCGGTACAAACCTTTGCAAAGCAATAACTTTGCAATCGAAAAATACGTAATAATTTTCGAAAATACAATGGCACCAATCATAGAAGAAACTAATTGAAAGCCGAATATGGCCATAGCGCAAAACGTAGAAAACCGTAAGGTAGAACAAGCTCTTTTTGCATTTCCTAGTTTTTAGTGTCTACAATATTAAACTTTTTGAAAATAGTGCAGTTGTAGCAATAATATAATCTCGCGAGTAAACGTTCATTCAAAAAGGCAAACTTTCCAAAATTGGCATTACTTTTACACATTTTCCCATTAAATGACAATCAATAATTTATAAAATCGTTTTCCTTCTGAACGTTTAAAACAAGTGTAAAACCTTAATAGTAGTGTAACATTCCAGCAAGAGTACCGCACAACTTTATTAAAAACACAAATCACCGATCAGAACGGAGTAGTAAATGTTGGTGGTCTTTAATAGGCCCCGAGAGACATTGTGGAGAATAATTAAATTATTGGACATCATATAAACATTATTATAAATTATATATAAATCATCATTTCTTTTGAAAATTTGAGGTTATCGCTGGCTTTTTTAAAACAATATTGTGTTTTTTAAAAAATATTTTAATTTTTTGGATGTTTCTTTTGTTCATATTTTCGAAGTATTTGACTTGTCATATTGAATGGTATAAGAGAGTTTTATCTGAGTTGCTGAGTTGCACAAGCGGAATACTGTGTGATTCCATCTTAATTCTCTTTGCTAATAAATTATTGTAATCCACTTTCATCTATCGTTCTTATTACACATTATTGGGAATGATCTCCAATTTGCTTCAGATAATTTACGTGGATATTTAGTTTCAAGGTCACCACCGTATCGTTATGTCATCTGTGGATTTCAGCGCATCCCGGTAAGCTTAATTAATATAATATATAATTTTCAAGAAATTTAATCCGTATATTATGGCTTGTTTATCAAATATTGAGGATACAGAGCAGTTAGGAAGTGGACTTAAGGAATTTAATTTAAAAGATAGTTCAGAGGAACATAAGCATTCCAAATTAGATGATCATACCGCATATATGGATTATCCTGGCCTGGCATCTCAGAGGCTCTCTTATGGTAGTGACCAAACGGCCTCTACATAAAATGGCGACCGCGCCAGGATACTCTATGCGGAAAGATGTGATGTAGATGATCGCTTTTGCCGCAATTCTATGGTTAGCAATGTTAAGCTCACTATGTATAGACCAGACAACCATTCTGAATGGGTCGAAGAAGCAAAATTATATTCTAAACTAAAAAGAATGACCGACCCTATAGAAAGATTTGCCTCATCCTGGTGGTGTTTTCCTGAGCCTTTTAAAAAGAACATATTCAGACTCAAAAAATTTGTTTCTGAGAACGAACCGGCAAATGCATTTGAGCTTCTAGTTGAAGAACTTCATGGACGACATCAACCCGAGAGGATTTAACGGATGACTGACTTAAATACTGTTTGTTGCGAAGAACTAATATATATGCAAGTATGTATTAGGTTTTGCGAACCTAGTAACAAATTAGTTCAAACAACAACAATTAGTGAACTAATTTGTTACTAGGTTCGCAAAACCTAATACATACTTGCATATATATTAGTTCTTCGCAACAAACAGTATTTAACTGTAATATATTGAATTGAATAATGTCATGCTTACCGCGAAATGTGATAACTGATATCGATGAAGGCCAGAGTGTATGGTTTAACTGGAGTAACAGGTGTTCGGAAATTGTTGTAATTCTCAATTTGGGTGAACTTTAGCATAAATTTATATCCATCAGGTTGGTATCATGTACCGACTCGGTATGAAATTCGCACCCTCTAAATGTAAGATACTGTTACAGGATCACCCACCACTCACTTTAACGTTGCGACTGCAGAATGAAGATCTTGACATAGACTACAGGTTTACATATCTTGGGAGCTCTATCAATAACGTAGGCAATACGTCAGAGGTGAGAATACGGATCGCGAAAGCTAGAGTAGCTTTCTCGAACCTTCGTCATTTATGGAGAAACGCCAATATTTCACTTTGCCTTAAAGGTCGTGTTTACAATGCATCTGTACGCGCAGTCTTACTATACGCTAGTGAAACTTGGCCTCATAGAGTTGATGATCTGAGACGCTTACAGGCATTCGATCATCGTTGTTTGAGAAGTATAGCACATGTTGGTTACCAACAACGAATAACTAACGTTAACATCCGTAGACGTATTTTTGAATCTGACAATAAGCGCTCGTCATTAGAAAAACAAATAAGGCTCCATCAACTTTGTTGGCTCGGTCACGTTTTGCGTATGCCCTCATTTCGATTGCCCAGTAGTGCTCTCTTCTTTCATCCAGCACCAAATTGGCGTGAGAACCAAGGTGAGCAGATTTTGACATGGCAGAAACAATTAAAGTCACTTACATCCAAATTGGGTAGTATAGGACCCACTCGTCTGCCGGGATGGGGTCCTCGTGCGCATCACAGTTCTTGGTTAGAAACCCTTAGCGATATGGCATCGAATCGTGCTCAGTGGCGATCTTGTTGCAGATGCCTAGTAGAATCATCTTCGTAACTTTCTTTTCTTAGTAGGGCAAAGTTAGCTGCGAGGTTTAGTTTGTTTATGACGAAATAGAGTGAAATCCGCAAGGAAGCTGTATTGCTGATGTCGCTTTGCCCGAATGCTAACTTGGCCATAATGGTGTTGTGGAGAGGTTTAGTTTGCCTCATTTCTGTGAGTTATCTTGATAAATTTACTCATAGTAGCAAGGTATTCCTTCTATCTCTCTCGTAAATCTCAATAATAATTTGTCTAAATTCACTTATATACTTTTTTCACTCCTTATGGTTATATGGCAGTGAAACATTAGTCACTTCACTTTTGTGTGGCTGGACATGATGATGAGGCTCTTTTATAATTAGTCAAAGAGTCTGAAAATTCTATTCGGATTTTCTAAACTAAGTGTCAAATACCATTTAGCTCGGTGTATAACTATACTCGTATATTTCTCAGACGCCAGCTTAAGCATACTTTGAAAATTGATCCTGAATACTTTTGAATTAACAGTGTAATCTTTTCACGCAACAGGTCACAGAAGAATTAATGTTATCGAAATAAAAATCTATTTTAACAATAATTTAATTATTGAAAATATGTCATAAAAATTGATTTTACAATCTTCATGCGCCTCGATCCACGAAAATATTTCTGTATCAACAATTTTGAACGTAATCTTGAATAATAATCTTGGTTGGAAATACGGAATGACATCGTATCTCTGAAAAATCGCATAGCTATAGATACTGATCATCTGCTTCTGACTTTATTTAAGGATGGAAGCGACACATTTCGCAAAGAATCGACTGATCTCTTTCGTGCTAAATTGGAGTAAGACCCCATGTCAGATGCTTTAGACGAGACAACAATGATTCCCATCTTTAAAATAGACAATCGTAATTCGTGCGGTGATTATAATAAAACCAGCTTGACTCCAGTCGTATCTGAGCAACTCGGTTTCATTATCCCATGTCAACTTTGCACTTCGTTTGAAACGCATTCTAAAGACGAACAAGCCTGATGTCGACCAGAACGAGATCGTAAGATAATAGTTTTATCTTAAGAAATGTTCATAAACAACGACATGTATAAAACCGTTCAACAATATCCGTCAAAGGTGCATTTGAATCAGCTGATCGCAATGTTCTATTCGATATTCTGTTGAAAACTGGTACATCCGCCTAATTTGTAAATATTATACATGCACTCTACACAAAAACTGCTGGTCGTGTTAAGGTCTACAACGGAGTAACACAAAACCTAACTATCAGCAGTGGAGTTCTTTTGTTCATATAATATGGACAACAGCTTTAAACTCATTTAAAGACTACATAAACACACTTTTGAGTTCAAAATTTGATTTTCAACAAGTAAATAGCATAATGTTTATATTTGAATTCGGAGTAGGCTTGTGATAACGCCAGATAACTAACTAAAGTATGATGGGTTTAGACATGCCATTGGCGTCAACAATTAATTTTATGCACATGATATCCCAACAAGGACGAAACCGATCTACTGGATGAATTGCCTTTTCCACAATATACAATACTTAGTTTATACTGACAAATGTATGTACATAATGGTGTTTATATCAAGTTCGCAACCTTGATTAAAATTAATTGGTATTACCGCCCGCGCAAACAATTTTTAATAGAATAACAGTATGTTGCATCAACTAGTCATCCAACCATGTGAAAAATTGACGTTTATCAGAATTTCGATCATATTAAGATAAATCAGCTAGTCTGTATTACGCATTACTTTTCTATTAGATCAATCTGTAAATTAACATAGATGTTGCAAAATACCAAAACCAATATTTAATTGCAATATGAAGTGAGAAACCAATAGTGTATCCAAGTGTAAACTTATCACGAAACCTGTATAAACAATATTGTTTAAATTGCCAATTTTCCATTTATAAAACTCAACATGATTGCAATATCTAGTACTTTATATGGTTAATTCTGAAAAGCAATGGGGATTATGTTTAATCAATTACACTCAGGAGTTCAATTTATTTAGTATACATCGAGTATGATGCATATCTATTATGTTATTTATACAGTATCAAAACACAAAAAACCTTTAAAGCAATTTAAATCGAGAAATTTACGAATTGAGAGCTGGTGATTAATTTATCAAATAAGAACTTGTTGTTCTTATTAAAATATCTCTAAAAATATTTTAATATTTTCCACTGTCCATATAGTATACAAACACAATGTCTTAAATTCAATAAAATCTAACCGTTGAGTTTATCATGGTAGTACGATAAGACGCTAGATAACGATAGATATGAAGGTCCTCTATGGATGAACGTGATAACGATTATGCGATCAGAACAAATGCAAAGCATAAGATGATCTCAAAATAATTGGCTTTCTAATTTATCTATAAAATTTTACCCTTCTTGATTTTGTCTTTTCGTTGCGCCTTCATCATGAATGGCTTTTTGTTATAATCGAAAGCTGCTGGTGAATATCAAGTACATTATACTTGTTTTCTCATAAATAATGACATTAAGACCACTGAATATTTTAATTTTGATCCGAGAAACGGCTTCTCTTTCCTTCCATAATTATTCTAGATTTATAGATTTTCTCGTGTCTACTTTCGCATTGCTTCCTTAAACTTTAATCTTAGTCTCAATCTCATGAAATATTTCTACTACTTGGATCATGCATATAAAAATTGTGCCTGTCTTATACTTTGATTCTCTATTACAGTCATCTGTCCCTTATATTCCAAATTTGCGATAATCATTAATATAAATAATAAGCCGCAACTGTCAGTTGATACCTCAATCCTAACACAAAAGCTGGCAACTCAGTCAAGTAGCCACTTCGTACTCGAACTTCAAATATGTAATTAGGTGTTACGAACCTAGTAACATATTAGTTCAATTGTGACATTCAGTCTACTTTGCAATGCCATAACTTGGAATGAGATAATCACACCCGACATCATATCTTCCAGATTTTCTCAGTACAATTTCCGTTGGCATGATTGCTCTATTTGGTGAGGAAAATTTCGCTGTTTGCTGACGTCTTTAGCACGTTTCTGATGAGTACTACTCTACCCTCGGAATGAATAAAGTCGACTATCTCTCCTATTCCGAAAGGTAGCACTATCGATCTCTTTTAAGGACATTTGTTATATTTCCATCATCCCAGCATTCACAAAAGTTCGGGACAGATTTCCCTATAATGAAATATCTCCTCTAACTAAATCATGAATCAGATTCAATCCTTTGGATGATCAACAAGGATTTGTTACTGGGTGCTCTTACTCAACCAAACTAGCAAGCGTCTTAAATCGTTTCTATTATTCCATCTCTCAAGGATACAGCTGCATTAATCTTTCTTGGTGTTTCTAAGGCATTCAACTCCGTTTCTTCAGCGATTGAATCCGCCCTATTAAGTTATAGCTTATTGGGCCACGTCTTAAGGTTTATCTGTTACTATCTCAGAAAATGATCGACATTTGTAAGAATCTGCAACGGCGACTTGTGATTAGCCTCTTCTGCTGTTTCATATGGATTAGTATTGTGCTCTTTTCTGTTTAATATATCTCTTTCACAGATGTTGATGATACCAAATTCAAACTTTCTAAATGTATGAATGATATAGTAGCAGCTTTTAGATGCCGGGCCATTCCCAGCTCTCTCGTATTACCAATAGCTCAACTGCTACTTCAAGTTGAACTACTCGAAATTGGCATCAAACCTAATTCGAATAAAACTCGCTTAATGAAGCTTCGTCCCGATCCTGTTATTACGTTGATATCTACCAAATTCTCCCTATATATATATATATATATATATATATATATATACACACTCACCAACTAGTCAAAACAAGAAACAGCAGTAAAAACGAGTCAGATTTGTTACCACTAGCATAATCAAATGAAAACCCAAAATGTATAAATATGTATGATTGTATAAGAGAGGATTAGTATTCACGAAATAAATGGCCTTTATCCACTTTGTTATTTATGTTTTCCTATTTATAAGAATACTGTGGTAAATTAAAAAGGAATGGACATCATAAAGAATATATATATATAATTGGTGCCAAACCCTCAGGCAAAACGTTCTATAATTTACAGTACTTCTCACTGTACTTCGATTAAGCCACATCTAGGCTCTCCAAATGGCCTCGCATAATATATTTCAAAACACAGAACCCTAGCCGAAGATTTAATCTATTCAATGCCTACGTCCTGCCTCTCATATTCTAAGCAGTGAGTTTTATTGCCCCATCACGTTGACTTTCGCCTTTGCTCAAGAGCTCATCAATTGGAATGTGACAAAAACGATACACACACGCCTCTATAAACTGAAGTTCTGAATTCCACTAAGAATCGAGATTTCGCCATTATACAAGAGTACATTCGGAGGCAATGTTTCCCTTGTCAAGGCTAGATTCTTTTCGTATGTATTAGGGCTCCGGTACTGCCGCCAAGAGGTACTTATCTTACAAACATTTTGCTTCATCCAACTTACATAGTTTCTAATTATACCCTGATAATTCATATTGTCAGGCCAGATGACCTTGGTTACCAATTTAAAAAATATTATTGATATCTCAAGTGTTTTAAGGCAAATGTTAAAGCTTAAATAACATCTTAAATAAACGTGAAATGAGCAAATACCACGAAACTACCTTTATTCTTTATTTTGCAGAGACCAGCTAAGTCCAATAACATTTTATCCGAAGGAATAGTATATCGGTACAAACCTTTGCAAAGCAATAACTTTGCAATCGAAAAATACGTAATAATTTTCGAAAATACAATGGCACCAATCATAGAAGAAACTAATTGAAAGCCGAATATGGCCATAGCGCAAAACGTAGAAAACCGTAAGGTAGAACAAGCTCTTTTTGCATTTCCTAGTTTTTAGTGTCTACAATATTAAACTTTTTGAAAATAGTGCAGTTGTAGCAATAATATAATCTCGCGAGTAAACGTTCATTCAAAAAGGCAAACTTTCCAAAATTGGCATTACTTTTACACATTTTCCCATTAAATGACAATCAATAATTTATAAAATCGTTTTCCTTCTGAACGTTTAAAACAAGTGTAAAACCTTAATAGTAGTGTAACATTCCAGCAAGAGTACCGCACAACTTTATTAAAAACACAAATCACCGATCAGAACGGAGTAGTAAATGTTGGTGGTCTTTAATAGGCCCCGAGAGACATTGTGGAGAATAATTAAATTATTGGACATCATATAAACATTATTATAAATTATATATAAATCATCATTTCTTTTGAAAATTTGAGGTTATCGCTGGCTTTTTTAAAACAATATTGTGTTTTTAAAAAAATATTGTAATTTTTTGGATGTTTCTTTTGTTCATATTTTCGAAGTATTTGACTTGTCATATTGAATGGTATAAGAGAGTTTTATCTGAGTTGCTGAGTTGCACAAGCGGAATACTGTGTGATTCCATCTTAATTCACTTTGCTAATAACTTATTGTAATCCACTTTCATCTATCGTTCTTATTACACATTATTGGGAATGATCTCCAATTTGCTTCAGATAATTTACGTGGATATTTAGTTTCAAGGTCACCACCGTATCGTTATGTCATCTGTGGATTTCAGCGCATCCCGGTAAGCTTAATTAATATAATATATAATTTTCAAGAAATTTAATCCGTATATTATGGCTTGTTTATCAAATATTGAGGATACAGAGCAGTTAGGAAGTGGACTTAAGGAATTTAATTTAAAAGATAGTTCAGAGGAACATAAGCATTCCAAATTAGATGATCATACCGCATATATGGATTATCCTGGCCTGGCATCTCAGAGGCTCTCTTATGGTAGTGACCAAACGGCCTCTACATAAAATGGCGACCGCGCCAGGATACTCTATGCGGAAAGATGTGATGTAGATGATCGCTTTTGCCGCAATTCTATGGTTAGCAATGTTAAGCTCACTATGTATAGACCAGACAACCATTCTGAATGGGTCGAAGAAGCAAAATTATATTCTAAACTAAAAAGAATGACCGACCCTATAGAAAGATTTGCCTCATCCTGGTGGTGTTTTCCTGAGCCTTTTAAAAAGAACATATTCAGACTCAAAAAATTTGTTTCTGAGAACGAACCGGCAAATGCATTTGAGCTTCTAGTTGAAGAACTTCATGGACGACATCAACCCGAGAGGATTTAACGGATGACTGACTTAAATACTGTTTGTTGCGAAGAACTAATATATATGCAAGTATGTATTAGGTTTTGCGAACCTAGTAACAAATTAGTTCAAACAACAACAATTAGTGAACTAATTTGTTACTAGGTTCGCAAAACCTAATACATACTTGCATATATATTAGTTCTTCGCAACAAACAGTATTTAACTGTAATATATTGAATTGAATAATGTCATGCTTACCGCGAAATGTGATAACTGATATCGATGAAGGCCAGAGTGTATGGTTTAACTGGAGTAACAGGTGTTCGGAAATTGTTGTAATTCTCAATTTGGGTGAACTTTAGCATAAATTTATATCCATCAGGTTGGTATCATGTACCGACTCGGTATGAAATTCGCACCCTCTAAATGTAAGATACTGTTACAGGATCACCCACCACTCACTTTAACGTTGCGACTGCAGAATGAAGATCTTGACATAGACTACAGGTTTACATATCTTGGGAGCTCTATCAATAACGTAGGCAATACGTCAGAGGTGAGAATACGGATCGCGAAAGCTAGAGTAGCTTTCTCGAACCTTCGTCATTTATGGAGAAACGCCAATATTTCACTTTGCCTTAAAGGTCGTGTTTACAATGCATCTGTACGCGCAGTCTTACTATACGCTAGTGAAACTTGGCCTCATAGAGTTGATGATCTGAGACGCTTACAGGCATTCGATCATCGTTGTTTGAGAAGTATAGCACATGTTGGTTACCAACAACGAATAACTAACGTTAACATCCGTAGACGTATTTTTGAATCTGACAATAAGCGCTCGTCATTAGAAAAACAAATAAGGCTCCATCAACTTTGTTGGCTCGGTCACGTTTTGCGTATGCCCTCATTTCGATTGCCCAGTAGTGCTCTCTTCTTTCATCCAGCACCAAATTGGCGTGAGAACCAAGGTGAGCAGATTTTGACATGGCAGAAACAATTAAAGTCACTTACATCCAAATTGGGTAGTATAGGACCCACTCGTCTGCCGGGATGGGGTCCTCGTGCGCATCACAGTTCTTGGTTAGAAACCCTTAGCGATATGGCATCGAATCGTGCTCAGTGGCGATCTTGTTGCAGATGCCTAGTAGAATCATCTTCGTAACTTTCTTTTCTTAGTAGGGCAAAGTTAGCTGCGAGGTTTAGTTTGTTTATGACGAAATAGAGTGAAATCCGCAAGGAAGCTGTATTGCTGATGTCGCTTTGCCCGAATGCTAACTTGGCCATAATGGTGTTGTGGAGAGGTTTAGTTTGCCTCATTTCTGTGAGTTATCTTGATAAATTTACTCATAGTAGCAAGGTATTCCTTCTATCTCTCTCGTAAATCTCAATAATAATTTGTCTAAATTCAATTATATACTTTTTTCACTCCTTATGGTTATATGGCAGTGAAACATTAGTCACTTCACTTTTGTGTGGCTGGACATGATGATGAGGCTCTTTTATAATTAGTCAAAGAGTCTGAAAATTCTATTCGGATTTTCTAAACTAAGTATCAAATACCATTTAGCTCGGTGTATAACTATACTCGTATATTTCTCAGACGCCAGCTTAAGCATACTTTGAAAATTGATCCTGAATACTTTTGAATTAACAGTGTAATCTTTTCACGCAACAGGTCACAGAAGAATTAATGTTATCGAAATAAAAATCTATTTTAACAATAATTTAATTATTGAAAATATGTCATAAAAATTGATTTTACAATCTTCATGCGCCTCGATCCACGAAAATATTTCTGTATCAACAATTTTGAACGTAATCTTGAATAATAATCTTGGTTGGAAATACGGAATGACATCGTATCTCTGAAAAATCGCATAGCTATAGATACTGATCATCTGCTTCTGACTTTATTTAAGGATGGAAGCGACACATTTCGCAAAGAATCGACTGATCTCTTTCGTGCTAAATTGGAGTAAGACCCCATGTCAGATGCTTTAGACGAGACAACAATGATTCCCATCTTTAAAATAGACAATCGTAATTCGTGCGGTGATTATAATAAAACCAGCTTGACTCCAGTCGTATCTGAGCAACTCGGTTTCATTATCCCATGTCAACTTTGCACTTCGTTTGAAACGCATTCTAAAGACGAACAAGCCTGATGTCGACCAGAACGAGATCGTAAGATAATAGTTTTATCTTAAGAAATGTTCATAAACAACGACATGTATAAAACCGTTCAACAATATCCGTCAAAGGTGCATTTGAATCAGCTGATCGCAATGTTCTATTCGATATTCTGTTGAAAACTGGTACATCCGCCTAATTTGTAAATATTATACATGCACTCTACACAAAAACTGCTGGTCGTGTTAAGGTCTACAACGGAGTAACACAAAACCTAACTATCAGCAGTGGAGTTCTTTTGTTCATATAATATGGACAACAGCTTTAAACTCATTTAAAGACTACATAAACACACTTTTGAGTTCAAAATTTGATTTTCAACAAGTAAATAGCATAATGTTTATATTTGAATTCGGAGTAGGCTTGTGATAACGCCAGATAACTAACTAAAGTATGATGGGTTTAGACATGCCATTGGCGTCAACAATTAATTTTATGCACATGATATCCCAACAAGGACGCAACCGATCTACTGGATGAGTTGCCTTTTACACAATATACAATACTTAGTTTATACTGACAAATGTATGTACATAATGGTGTTTATATCAAGTTCGCAACCTTGATTAAAATTAATTGGTATTACCGCCCGCGCAAACAATTTTTAATAGAATAACAGTATGTTGCATCAACTAGTCATCCAACCATGTGAAAAATTGACGTTTATCAGAATTTCGATCATATTAAGATAAATCAGCTAGTCTGTATTACGCATTACTTTTCTATTAGATCAATCTGTAAATTAACATAGATGTTGCAAAATACCAAAACCAATATTTAATTGCAATATGAAGTGAGAAACCAATAGTGTATCCAAGTGTAAACTTATCACGAAACCTGTATAAACAATATTTTTTAAATTGCCAATTTTCCATTTATAAAACTCAACATGATTGCAATATCTAGTACTTTATATGGTTAATTCTGAAAAGCAATGTGGATTATGTTTAATCAATTACACTCAGGAGTTCAATTAATTTAGTATACATCGAGTATGATGCATATCTATTATGTTATTTATACAGTATCAAAACACAAAAAACCTTTAAAGCAATTTAAATCGAGAAATTTACGAATTGAGAGCTGGTGATTAATTTATCAAATAAGAACTTGTTGTTCTTATTAAAATATCTCTAAAAATATTTTAATATTTTCCACTGTCCATATAGTATACAAACACAATGTCTTAAATTCAATAAAATCTAACCGTTGAGTTTATCATGGTAGTACGATAAGACGCTAGATAACGATAGATATGAAGGTCCTCTATGGATGAACGTGATAACGATTATGCGATCAGAACAAATGCAAAGCATAAGATGATCTCAAAATAATTGGCTTTCTAATTTATCTATAAAATTTTACCCTTCTTGATTTTGTCTTTTCGTTGCGCCTTCATCATGAATGGCTTTTTGTTATAATCGAAAGCTGCTGGTGAATATCAAGTACATTATACTTGTTTTCTCATAAATAATGACATTAAGACCACTGAATATTTTAATTTTGATCCGAGAAACGGCTTCTCTTTCCTTCCATAATTATTCTAGATTTATAGATTTTCTCGTGTCTACTTTCGCATTGCTTCCTTAAACTTTAATCTTAGTCTCAATCTCATGAAATATTTCTACTACTTGGATCATGCATATAAAAATTGTGCCTGTCTTATACTTTGATTCTCTATTACAGTCATCTGTCCCTTATATTCCAAATTTGCGATAATCATTAATATAAATAATAAGCCGCAACTGTCAGTTGATACCTCAATCCTTACACAAAAGCTGGCAACTCAGTCAAGTAGCCACTTCGTACTCGAACTTCAAATATGTAATTAGGTGTTACGAACCTAGTAACATATTAGTTCAATTGTGACATTCAGTCTACTTTGCAATGCCATAACTTGGAATGAGATAATCACACCCGACATCATATCTTCCAGATTTTATCAGTACAATTTCCGTTGGCATGATTGCTCTATTTGGTGAGGAAAATTTCGCTGTTTGCTGACGTCGTTAGCACGTTTCTGATGAGTACTACTCTACCCTCGGAATGAATAAAGTCGACTATCTCTCCTATTCCGAAAGGTAGCACTATCGATCTCTTTTAAGGACATTTGTTATATTTCCATCATCCCAGCATTCACAAAAGTTCGGGACAGATTTCCCTATAATGAAATATCTCCTCTAACTAAATCATGAATCAGATTCAATCCTTTGGATGATCAACAAGGATTTGTTACTGGGTGCTCTTACTCAACCAAACTAGCAAGCGTCTTAAATCGTTTCTATTATTCCATCTCTCAAGGATACAGCTGCATTAATCTTTCTTGGTGTTTCTAAGGCATTCAACTCCGTTTCTTCAGCGATTGAATCCGCCCTATTAAGTTATAGCTTATTGGGCCACGTCTTAAGGTTTATCTGTTACTATCTCAGAAAATGATCGACATTTGTAAGAATCTGCAACGGCGACTTGTGATTAGCCTCTTCTGCTGTTTCATATGGATTAGTATTGTGCTCTTTTCTGTTTAATATATCTCTTTCACAGATGTTGATGATACCAAATTCAAACTTTCTAAATGTATGAATGATATAGTAGCAGCTTTTAGATGCCGGGCCATTCCCAGCTCTCTCGTATTACCAATAGCTCAACTGCTACTTCAAGTTGAACTACTCGAAATTGGCATCAAACCTAATTCGAATAAAACTCGCTTAATGAAGCTTCGTCCCGATCCTGTTATTACGTTGATATCTACCAAATTCTCCCTATATATATATATATATATATATATATATATATATATATATATATATATACATATACGCATACACACAAACACAAACGCATACACACTCACCGACTAGTCAAAACAAGAAACAGCAGTAAAAAACGAGTCAGATTTGTTACCACTAGCATAATCAAATGAAAACCGAAAATGTATAAATATGTATGATTGTATAAGAGAGGATTAGTATTCACGAAATAAATGGCCTTTATCCACTTTGTTATTTGTGTTTTCCTATTTATAAGAATACTGTGGTAAATTAAAAAGGAATGGACATCATAAAGAATATATATATATAATTGGTGCCAAACCCTCAGGCAAAACGTTCTATAATTTACAGTACTTCTCACTGTACTTCGATTAAGCCACATCTAGGCTCTCCAAATGGCCTCGCATAATATATTTCAAAACACAGAACCCTAGCCGAAGATTTAATCTATTCAATGCCTACGTCCTGCCTCTCATATTCTAAGCAGTGAGTTTTATTGCCCCATCACGTTGACTTTCGCCTTTGCTCAAGAGCTCATCAATTGGAATGTGACAAAAACGATACACACACGCCTCTATAAACTGAAGTTCTGAATTCCACTAAGAATCGAGATTTCGCCATTATACAAGAGTACATTCGGAGGCAATGTTTCCCTTGTCAAGGCTAGATTCTTTTCGTATGTATTAGGGCTCCGGTACTGCCGCCAAGAGGTACTTATCTTACAAACATTTTGCTTCATCCAACTTACATAGTTTCTAATTATACCCTGATAATTCATATTGTCAGGCCAGATGACCTTGGTTACCAATTTAAAAAAATATTATTGATATCTCAAGTGTTTTAAGGCAAATGTTAAAGCTTGAATAACATCTTAAATAAACGTGAAATGAGCAAATACCACGAAACTACCTTTATTCTTTATTTTGCAGAGACCAGCTAAGTCCAATAACATTTTATCCGAAGGAATAGTATATCGGTACAAACCTTTGCAAAGCAATAACTTTGCAATCGAAAAATACGTAATAATTTTCGAAAATACAATGGCACCAATCATAGAAGAAACTAATTGAAAGCCGAATATGGCCATAGCGCAAAACGTAGAAAACCGTAAGGTAGAACAAGCTCTTTTTGCATTTCCTAGTTTTTAGTGTCTACAATATTTAACTTTTTGAAAATAGTGCAGTTGTAGCAATAATATAATCTCGCGAGTAAACGTTCATTCAAAAAGGCAAACTTTCCAAAATTGGCATTACTTTTACACATTTTCCCATTAAATGACAATCAATAATTTATAAAATCGTTTTCCTTCTGAACGTTTAAAACAAGTGTAAAACCTTAATAGTAGTGTAACATTCCAGCAAGAGTACCGCACAACTTTATTAAAAACACAAATCACCGATCAGAACGGAGTAGTAAATGTTGGTGGTCTTTAATAGGCCCCGAGAGACATTGTGGAGAATAATTAAATTATTGGACATCATATAAACATTATTATAAATTATATATAAATCATCATTTCTTTTGAAAATTTGAGGTTATCGCTGGCTTTTTTAAAACAATATTGTGTTTTTTAAAAAATATTTTAATTTTTTGGATGTTTCTTTTGTTCATATTTTCGAAGTATTTGACTTGTCATATTGAAGGTTATAAGAGAGTTTTATCTGAGTTGCTGAATTGCACAAGCGGAACACTGCGTGGTTCCATCTTAATTCACTTTGCTAATAAATTATTGTAATCCACTTTCATCTATCGTTCTTATTACACATTATTGGGAATGATCTCCAATTTGCTTCAGATAATTTACGTGGATATTTAGTTTCAAGGTCACCACCGTATCGTTATGTCATCTGTGGATTTCAGCGCATCCCGGTAAGCTTAATTAATATAATATATAATTTTCAAGAAATTTAATCCGTATATTATGGCTTGTTTATCAAATATTGAGGATACAGAGCAGTTAGGAAGTGGACTTAAGGAATTTAATTTAAAAGATAGTTCAGAGGAACATAAGCATTCCAAATTAGATGATCATACCGCATATATGGATTATCCTGGCCTGGCATCTCAGAGGCTCTCTTATGGTAGTGACCAAACGGCCTCTACATAAAATGGCGACCGCGCCAGGATACTCTATGCGGAAAGATGTGATGTAGATGATCGCTTTTGCCGCAATTCTATGGTTAGCAATGTTAAGCTCACTATGTATAGACCAGACAACCATTCTGAATGGGTCGAAGAAGCAAAATTATATTCTAAACTAAAAAGAATGACCGACCCTATAGAAAGATTTGCCTCATCCTGGTGGTGTTTTCCTGAGCCTTTTAAAAAGAACATATTCAGACTCAAAAAATTTGTTTCTGAGAACGAACCGGCAAATGCATTTGAGCTTCTAGTTGAAGAACTTCATGGACGACATCAACCCGAGAGGATTTAACGGATGACTGACTTAAATACTGTTTGTTGCGAAGAACTAATATATATGCAAGTATGTATTAGGTTTTGCGAACCTAGTAACAAATTAGTTCAAACAACAACAATTAGTGAACTAATTTGTTACTAGGTTCGCAAAACCTAATACATACTTGCATATATATTAGTTCTTCGCAACAAACAGTATTTAACTGTAATATATTGAATTGAATAATGTCATGCTTACCGCGAAATGTGATAACTGATATCGATGAAGGCCAGAGTGTATGGTTTAACTGGAGTAACAGGTGTTCGGAAATTGTTGTAATTCTCAATTTGGGTGAACTTTAGCATAAATTTATATCCATCAGGTTGGTATCATGTACCGACTCGGAAACCATAGTGTTAGTATCCGGTACTCATCGATTTCAAAAAAGGTATCAGTTACTAACACAATAGCCATAGTGTTAGTATCCTTTACAGACTCGGTATATATATTATATAGTGTGAGTTAGCATTGAAGTCGTATTGTCGTTGACTTCAGATTATGTTAGCTTCACTATTACAGGTTTACACATTCGTCTAGGAGATTGTACCGTCCTATTATTCCACATTCTTCTACCAAATATATAGTGGTTAAAGGGCGTAATACCGGCTCCTACTGATGAGTCGCCAGTAAGCACGAAACGAATGTGCATGAGATTATACTTTCCGTTCATGCTGCCTTTGGTTTATCCTTCTGGTCACAACTGAACTAATTTGTTACTAGGTTCGCAAAACCTAATACATACTTGGATGACTGACTTGTTACGTCAGGAAAAGATGGGAAATCAACTCCCATCTGAATTTTATGAAAGACTTATTTCAAAATCCATCGGGCTTGATATAACCGAGGAAGTTATAAACAGTATATTTGTAGCAGAATTGCCTGCTAGACTAAGAGTCATCTTGGATGCCTATGATACATTGGAACTAGAGTGGCCAAAAAAGCTCAAAGGGTTGGACAAAATGTATCGTCAGAAGGAACCTAATGTGTATGCAGTAAAAGCTGATTCACGTCTGGAGCAGCAACTCAGATATTTCTCAGAGAGACTCCTGAGCGTAGAGAATGAATTGAGTACCCTCCGCAGGGATGTGGGTTGGATAAAAAATCAATAGGGAAAGTTCCAACAGAGGTAGGTTGAATTCTCGGAGTCAAAGTTCAACTTCCAAGCATCGGAGAGGCGAATCGCGTGAGAGTGTTCAAGGACCACGCTAGTGGTGCATTTTGCATGTAATTTGCTGGTCGCTGAACTAACAGAGAATTTTGCTAAAATAACAGTTAAGAGAAATATTGTGTAAAGCCAGATTTAGACTATTTGACGTTAAAGAGAATTAAATTTGTCGAAATTGAAATTCGATGGGTTGTAACGCGGAGCCGCGTCTTACACTATTGCTTTCTAAAATATATAAGATATTGACAACCATCTACAATGCATGTTAAGAACTAAGTCTTCTGCTATTATATCTTTTAAAATGTTTTGGGTTGAGATTAAAGTAATGAATATTGATTTTAGCAGTAAGTTTGCATCTTTTTTTTAGAATAGAATATCTTTATTTGGATTCAAACCACAAATATTCCATCAAATAATAAAATTGTAAATTGTACAATATATAAAAAAAATTATCACATCACAATAATTGTGCAATTAATATCATATAGATAGGTATATCTCACTAGTTGTACAATACAATATATCAATATCAGAAAGTTCGACTGAAAAGAATAATATATACATTATCAAATTAGGAACAATTAAGGTACAATTCGAGTGTAGCATTATGCAAAAATTGAGAACCATGACTAGCAATTGATTGTATGTAATGTTAACTAATTTGAAGAAATATGACATTTACAAAGAATCGTTACATATTTTACCTCATATTGCGGCACTAATATATTGAATCCGCGATATTCTGATCATAATGAATAATAACGCAATACTTTTGACGCGTGAGGATGACATTTGAATGGTAAATTGTTTCTTTCGGCGATTGGCAATCATTCAACTACTTTTACATACTGCTTTAATCACGCACATAAACCTTTTAAATGTCATATATTTATTCTGTTTAACTGCTTTTATACATTATATGTTGTAATGTATTTAAATATACTTGCTACATTATACGTGCTGTTAATCCGAATATATAAATTTTAGTTATAATTATAGACATGAACGTGATAATTAGATTATAAAATTGCCACAACAACGTCTTCTGTTGCAAATTCGTAGTTGCAGTTTAACTAAGACGGAACACGTGATTTGTGCTGACTCCTTCATTACATTTACCAAAGAACGAAAGTGGTAAGCATGGTTTCATGCGTGAAAGGCTAAGTCGACTCGATTCAGGTGCTGTTATGCAAATTTACGAAAAGATTTGCATAGCGATGATTAACAATGGTTGCCTTTAATATGCAGATATACTACAGCGTTCTTAAATTACCAATGACCTTTCCTACTATATTACTATAGTGCTTGTGACTGGCGGTAGTTTTGCTATGTTTTCCGTCGACTGGTTAAATACAATGGGATTGGTGTTTACTTCAAGCTCGCAAACTAGATTTACAGAATCGGCAGTTATGACAGATTTGTTGGAATATATTTAAACAAGTAATGAGTATGTTGGTTGATTTATTTCTTGTTGCACGACGCGCGCTCGAAAACCCATTGCCTAAAATTGTTTTCAAATAAAATCTTCTATATGTATGATAGCCGTATTACAAAATGGGATAGATATTTAGGATGATGAGAATAATATTCTTATAGGGTTGTGTATCATTGAAGAAGACTGGATAAATCTCTCTAGACTCTGCATTTGAACTGAGATCGCTGGTTTCAGTAAATATATCGTCAGATTTTTCTAAATTTAGGGTAGATAAGGAAAGTTTTGACAGGCTGAATGTAATCTCGTTTACCAAATAAAGTGGAGATGAATGAAGTGAGATATTTTGGCTTTGAAGCACACTCACAAATTTTTATTCGATCATAAAGTGAAGAAATAAAATTGTAATTTTGTTAGAAAGCTTACGCTATATGTCTAGTATACGAACTTTGTATATTTAGAAATGTTTCAAATTAAACAAGATACATAGATAGCTTTTTATTATATAAATATTATATATATATATATATATATATATATATATATATATATATATATATATACCCACACATCAGAGATAAGTAGAAAAGTGCGTCTGAAATCCAGGCTTTTTAGAATAGTAGGATTCGCGAACGATTTCAAGAACGGATGAAAAGATTTTCATACCATAGTTAGCGTTAATGTAGGTGGTATTTTGTGGTTATCGTAAGAGGTTTTGCGGTGTAGCTATTTATTTAGCGATGCTCTACCATTTCTACATATGCCTGGTAGCCGATATCGAGGGCCGTTCTTATGACCTGTTTCAAACTCTTTTTCAATGAATGATGTGAGAAGGCTAAGTTGAATCATCATACGTATATTGTATACAATGTCGCAAAATAAATTAAAATTCACTGTTTGTCCAAATTGACCGTACTCTAGATTGCAACAAAAAAATATATTGCCAACACAAGTTATTATCTCGGTATAAAAGTAATCTCAATAATTACAACAAATAAATCCAAAATGTCTCTGCACGATAGATAGTTCTGTGTGAATGAAAATTGAACAACATATATAAATCCAGAATTTCTTGGCAGAGTAGTTATTAATTATTTATAAAGGTTTTAAATACACAGAATATATAACTTCAGAATGTCTAAGCGGAATATGTGGATCGATAGTTTTTCTTTGCATTCAGATATGATTTCACGCATCAGGACATCAGATGTTCCTCAATCACATTCACAAATTCTATAGTTCAATGGATTACTATAACTGATTCAATTAAAACCTCGCAAACAGTGGAATAATTATTTGGGATGTTTTTTCAAGACTGTTTTTACACGATTTTTATCCATCAATTATCAGTGACAATATTTACCAGTGACTTTATTTATATCATTGTAGAGGTTAAATTAATTATCGGACAGAAATTAACCTCTCATATAAAAATAAATAAATTTTTATTTTTGGACATTTGATGTTATCGCTGGTTTCGTAAAACAATATTGTAATTTTTGAAAAATATTGTAAAATTTTTTTGAAAGTTCTTTTGTTCATATTGTCGAAGTTTTGGACTTGTCTTGTGAAAAGAAATGAGACAGTTTTGATCTGAGTTTCTGAATTGCATGAGCGGGACACTGCATGGTTCATCTGCGATTACTTTGTGAATAAAATTTGTAAATCCTCTCGTCATTTTGGTGTTTTTAATTATCAGCGAAAAGTACCATAAGTTTGCTTTGGGTAATTTAAGTGAATATTTGTTTCAAGGTCTTGTTCTTTCCAGTTCAGTAAATTTGTGGACATCAGCGTATCCGGGTAAGCTTACTTAATTAATATAATATATAAATTATAAATAATTTAATAATAACATGTCTGGTTTATTTAAATACTGAGAATACAGAGCAGTTGGCTAGCGGACTTAAGGATTGTAGCTTAAGAGATAGTTCAGAGGAACTTAAGTGTTCCAAGATAGATGATCATTCCGCATATATGGATTTCCGGCCTGGCATCCAAGAGACCCCCTTATGGTAGTGACCAAAGGGCCTCTACAAAAAATGGCGACCGCGCCAGGATCCTTTATGCGGAAAGATATGATGTAGATGATCGTTTTTGCCGCAATTTTATGGATAGCAATGTTAAGCTCACCATGTCCAGACCAGACAACCATTCTGAATGGGTCGAAGGAGCAAAATTTTATTTTAAACTAAAACGGATGACCGACCCTATAGAAAGGTTTGATTCGGCCTGGTGGTGCTTACCTGAGCCATTAAAAAAGAATCTGTTTAGACTCAGGAAATTTATTACTGAGAACGAACCAGAAAATGCATTTGAGCTTCTAGTAGAAGAACTCCATGGACGATATCAACCCGGGAGGATTGAACGGATGACTGACTTATTAGGTCACGAAAAGATGGGAAATCTACTTCCATCTGAATTTTATGACAGACTAATTTCAAAATCCATCGGGCTTGATATATCTGAGGAAGTTATAAATAGTATATTTGTAGCAGAATTGCCTGCTAGACTAAGAGCCACATTGGATGTATATGATACATTGGAACTAGAGTGGCCCAAGAAGCTCAAAGGGTTGGACAAAGTGTATCGTCAGGTGGAACCTAAGGTGTATGCAGTAACCGCAGATTCACGCCTAGAGCAGCAACTCAGACATCTCTCAGAGAGGCTCCTGATCATTGAGAATGAATTAAGTACCCTCCGCAGGGATGTGGGTTGGATAAAAAGCAATAAGGAAACTTCCAACAGAAGTAGGGTAAATTCTCGGAGTCAACGTTCAAATTCCAAGCATTGGAGAGGCGAATCGCGTGAGAGTGTACAAGGACCACGCGAGTGGTGCATATCGCATCGCAAATACGCCGAGTTTGGAAAATGTCAGGAGGGGGGATGCACATTTCCAAAGTTGGGTGGTCCCCGATGGAAAGGAAGTAGTCTTCCTGTAGCCTGGTCTAAGCTGCCGGAAAACTAATTGAGCCCCCGCTAATAGGAGCCGTAGGGGGGGTTGCGCAAGCAAGGCTCCAAGGTATACACACTCGTGGCATACTAAAAACATCGAAGTTAGGTTCGGAAGCTTCGATGGAAGAGACGCGCAGTAATACAGTCCGTAAATCTGTTAGATTTCGGCTGGCAGGTAATCTTAAAGAGGTTGCTGGTTATAGCAACAATAAGTTCGTTATAACTGATGAACTTAGTGGCCTAAAATTTTTAATAGACACGGGTGCAGAGGTGAGCATAGTTCGATCTGATGTGGTGGAAATTGATAGCCCCACATTCGATTACCAACTATGGGCTGCTAATGAAAGTCCAATTGAGGTTAAGGGAGTTAAAGAATTGTCAGTGACATTGGGGCAGAAATCTCCATTTACGTGGAATTTTCTGGTCGCTGATATAAAGGATAACATCATTGGGATGGATTTTTGATCCATTTTAATCTCGCTTTAGATCCCAAATCTAGGACCATTGGACAAAGCACTGGGATAGTGACTTATGCTGTAACTGGGACCTCAGTTGTTAGGTCAGTGAGACTACCCAGACCGGTCGTCGCCGATGACTTGGCGGATGTCATCGAGAAACACCTGGCCGTGTTTCTGCCATTTAATGCTTAACGCAAGGGTTTAAAGACAGGCATAGAACACCAAATCGAGTTAGTGGAGCCACTACCTTGTTCGCCCAAGTCCCAACCGTTAGCAAAACACAAGCAGCAGGTTGTTATTGAAGAATTTAAGCGGTTGAGAGAAGAAGGAATTTGTAGGCGTTCAAATTCCAACTTTGCATCTCCAATAGTGGTTGTTCCCAAACCTGAACCAGGTCAATGGAGGGTTTGTGGTAACTACCGTCTATTGAATTCGGTAACGAAAGGCGATTCGTATCCTCTACCAAACCAGAGTACTTTGTTCAGGGATATAATGGGGTATGAGGTATATACAACGTTAGATCTGCAGAAGGCGTTCTATCAAGTACCCATGGAGGCAGAATCTATACCGCTCACAGCAGTGCGATTCCCTGGAGGAGGATCGCATGAATTCTTACGTATGCCTTTTGGGTTGAAGAATGTAAGTCAGACATTCCAGCGTCTGACAGAGGAAGTTCTTCAAGACTGTTCATTTGCTAGAGTGTATATAGATGACATCGTTATATATAGTCAATCTAGGGAGGAACACCGGGAGCATTTGGACATAGTTTTGTCTAAGCTGAAATATTATGGATTGGTAGTGAAACCAGAAAAGAGTAGGATTGGTTGCTCTACCGTAAAATATCTTGGACACACCATTTCCAAGGATGGAATCAAGCCCTTGGAAGACAAGGTACAAGCAATCAAGGATGTGCCAGAACCTAGAACTGTACGCCAGTTGCGTAGATTTTTTGGCATGATTAGCTACTATCGTCGGTTCATACCAGGTTTAGCTGGAATTTTGGGGTCGCTAACTCGACATTTAGTTCGCGAACGAAACACAATCAAGAAGTCCTGGCCTATTAATTTTAGCCAAGACGACAAGGAAAAATTCCAGAGGGCCAAAGATCTGTTAAGCCAAATAACCACATTAGCACCTGTGGATTGGACTAAGCCGTTTGAGCTGGTCACAGATGCTTCTGATGTAGCCATAGGAGCAGTGTTACATCAACGGAAAAATGGTATAGTCAAACCGATTAGATTCTATAGTCGGAAACTCCAAGATCGCGAGAAGCGATATGATACGCTTGGAAAGGAGTTACTAGCAGTTTATTTTGCAGTGTTGCATTTTGAGCACTACCTAGATGGACATCAGTTTATGATATTAACTGATCATAAACCGTTGTTGAGTATCCTTGGGAAAGCAAATAGGATAAATTATTCTCGGCGGGTGAATTCACAAATAACCCGACTCGCAGAATTTGATTTTACCATTAGTCATATCTCAGGAAAGATAATGTGGTGGCAGATACTCTCAGTAGACCAGACGTATCAGATGAAGATATGATTCGTTCAGAGTCACTCGTATGCTCTATGGTATCTTCTAATGATTTTGTCCAGCAATTGATGGAAGCACAAGGTTCTGATCCTTTAGTAGCTGTGTTGGAAAAGAATCCTGTATATATACGCAGGAAGATTGGAGATAAGTGGTTATTATGTGAAATCTCCAGGAGCCAACCTAGACCTTATGTACCGCTAGAATTAAGGTATAAGGTAATTCAGCAGCTACATGAATTCAGTCATCCTTCCATTAAGGCAACTATCAGGATGGTCACTGATAGATATGTATGGCCAAAGATGTCGAAAGACATAAGAGCCTGGGTAAGGACATGTGCCCGGTGTCAAACTTGTAAAGTTTGGCGTCATACCAAAACTGAAATTAAAACGATTGGTATACCAGCGGGTCGTTCCATGCATGTTCATATTGATATAGTAGAAATGCCTGAGATTTCCGGCCAAAAGTATTTACTCACGATGGTCGATCGGTTCAGTCGTCAGTTTGAGGTAGCAATCCTGAAGGACATGACAGCTCAAGAGGTCTTACTTATGTTCTTGCATAATTGGGTGTCGCGATATGGTGTACCGGTAAGGGTAACTACTGATCGTGGTAGTCAGTTTATGTCTGAACTGTTTATCAGATCATTGAATACAATGGGGATAGAAGTAAGACACACGTGCTTATAATCCCAGAGCCAATGGGATGGTTGAGAGACTGCACAGGGAGCTGAAGGCTGCATTACGCTGCACCGGTGGATCCAGTTTGATACATGATTTGCCCGTAGTTTTGTTGGCAATGCGAAACAGATACAGAGTTCAGTTAGGAACATCCATACGGAACTTGTTTATGGAGAGCCACTGAGGTTACCTGGAGATATTCTAATAGAAACTCCAAGTTGTCTCGATTGGGCCCCTAGTTCAGTAGATTGGTTTGTTGGAGCATTGAGAGATAAAATGAGTCATCTAGCTCCAACCAAAACTAGAAGTCCAAAGTCCAAATGCTATGTATCTTCAGATTTAAAGCTGGCATCGCATGTATACATAACTAACGAAAACAGACAGAATTGTCTGACTCCATTCTATAAGGGGCCATATAAATGCATTTATAGAAGTAAATGGCACTGTAGAATGTGTAACACTGGATCGCTGTATTCCACAGTTTATTTGGACGGAGGAGGAGACTGAGGAACAGTATTCACCGAAGTATCCAGAAGTTGAGGCGAGATGTGACTCAGAAATTGGTGAGAAAAATGAAGTGTCGAATAAATATGGTAAAGAAGTAAAGATTAAAACCAAGACAACTGAGAAGCAAGAACAATGCAATATGAATATGAAATCTGGTGAAGTACCAGCACTACTTGTTGAAACTCGGTCGGGAAGAGTCATCAAGAAACCGAAGAATGAAGACTACATCATGTATGGTTAATCATCTTAAACATGAGGGAGTTTGTAGAGGTTAAATTAATTATCGGACAGAAATTAACCTCTCATATAAAAATAAATCAATTTTTATTTTTGAACATTTGATGTTATCGCTGGTTTCGTAAAACAATATTGTAATTTTTGAAAAATATTGTAAAATTTTTTGAAAGTTTTTTTGTTCATATTGTCGAAGTTTTGGACTTGTCTTGTGAAAAGAAATGAGACAGTTTTGATCTGAGTTTCTGAATTGCATGAGCGTGACACTGCATGTTTCATCTCCGATTACTTTGTGAATAAAATTTGTAAATCTTCTCGTCATTTTGGTGTTTTTAATTATCAGCGAAAAGTACCATAAGTTTGCTTTGGGTAATTTAAGTGAATATTTGTTTCAAGGTCTTGTTCTTTCCAGTTCAGTAAATTTGTGGACATCAGCGTATCCGGGTAAGCTTACTTAATTAATATAATATATAAATTATAAATAATTTAATAATATCATGTCTGGTTTATTAAATACTGAGGATACAGAGCAGTTGGTTAGCGGACTTAAGAATTGTAGCTTAAGAGATAGTTCAGAGGAACTTAAGTGTTCCAAGATAGATGATCATTCCGCATATATGGATTTTACGGGCCTGGCATTCAAGAGACCCCTTTATGGTAGTGACCTAAGGGCCTCAACATGTTAAAATTCCAGGAAACCTTAATTGTATTTAGCTGAGAACACAGCTCAAAAGAGTAGAAAATTTGAACGGCTTGTTGAATTATATACAAATAAATGCATAAAAAAGCCATTGGACTAAGTTCAAAAGGTCTAAACATGATAAAATGTTCGAGAAATTAACGAAACCAATTAAACAAAAAAAAGTTTACACGTAAGCTGTTTTAACACAAAGAAATACAAGAGGCATCAGACAGACATGCCATTTCTTTCATCCGAATCGTCGATTTTTGTCCGACCGCCATCAGAATTTAAGCCTATGCTTGCACCCTAGGGTGTGGAAAGACCAGTTGCGGTTTTTCTAAATTTGATGCCCCTGCTCGAGCGCAAGTATTTTCATTGAAGCAACAATCAAATAGTTAAAAACGGCTCAGTGGTCTATGCATCATATAAAGCGTTAAGCCTGCAAAACGGCCTATTGGTACAAAAGGATGAAGAAACAGTGCAATGCATTGTGCCGGAGTAAATATTAACAGAATTGATTGCCTTGTGATATGAAACATTTGGACATCCCGGCGCCTAATTGATAAATTGCAGTCGCTATTGTATTTGCCTTGCATGCTAAAATAAATTCACAGCTATTATCAACAGAGCACTACATGCCAGCGTTGTAAACCACAAAAAAATAGGAAAGGTTATCGTCATTGCTTTCAATGCCATTGCACAGAACCAGTTTCCGCATATTGACCTGGTAAGTCCTTTGTTGGTGGCGTGTGGGGGGTAGTTGGGTTTTCATGGTCCATAAGTTTACCCGATGGGTCGAGTTTGTACCAATAACGAAAAATAGCAACAGAAAAGTTTATAAAGTGCTTAGAAAAGCGATAACTCAGTCAATTCGGAGATCCACAAGTTATTTTATCGACCATGGCGCATAGTTGGCGCACAAGAGAATTCAATTAGTGTTGCAAGGACCTTGATATAAAACATCCCCGCACGGCACTTACCACCCGCAGACAAACGTGACGACAGAGCGAGCACACCGGACGATGAAAGAAATATTTCGATGCTAGTGCACAAATTCTCGGGATCCTGAAGGAACTAATTAAATTTGGTCAATCGGGCAATGCGATTTAGAGATTCGACATCTACAGGATTCGCTCTGACATGGTCTATGGGGGGCATATTAGACAGTTAAGTGAACCCATGAGCACTGCACCATAGCAGATATTACGGAGCGCCTAAGATAGCTAACAGAATATATGGGTACCACACAGCAACAAGCCTAGACAAGACGACCTTCACGCACTCGCCTAAGGGTCGGCGAGTATTTCAAGGTCGCGAAGGTCGAGCCCACTTCACTACAAGCTGCCAAAGTGTGAACGCAGAGCACATTACAGTTTCCGATAACATGTCTAACTGATAACGAGCTGTCGTATTTAGTCATTTTAGTATTGTTTCCGCCGATATTCGGCAAAAAATTCAATTATCAGAAATAACTCTTACACAAATCTAATATTTCAGACAACAATCTAAGCTTCAGTCTAATTGCTACTCCGCACTCTTCCCTTAAGAAAGACAAGCATTCATGGCGAAACCACGAGTATTTTAGAATTTAACCTCTCAACGACCACGGACGTCCAAACTATTGAAGACATTTATTCCAATCACGAATTTGATCAGTAAGGAATCCTTATTTTCAAGATTGCTTTACTCGTTTTAATCGTTTTTCTTAACATGCTGAAGTCTTTTACCGATAACTTTTTGTACATAATGGGTCGAGTAATTATATCAAAACCGCAACCTTGATTAGTGGTCCGAGCAGAATATCGATTGTAGAATCATATTACGAGATCCTCCGCATAGAACTAATCTACCGCGAGTAAGATGAATTATGCTGATGTGGAGAATGGTTTAAGCGTGTATCTTTTGTTGAAAATTTTCCAACTAAGACGTAGTTTGTAAAGTCATTTTATTCTTGTTAAATGTGTCACACACAAAAACACATCGATTAGCATTCAGTCTATTTTTATTTTCACAGTAACAATTTGTTGTATGTCTTACTATTGTATTGTTACCTGAATGAGAAAAAAGAGTAAATGAAGTCAAAATATTCTTTTGGACGCTGGCAGGCAAAAAGGGCTTATTTGGCTGCGTAACCATGATGTATAAAATATGTAAACCCTATGTGAGTCTGCATACGAGTTTAGTTAGACGGAGAACGACTGCTCTCAGAACATGAGTGTTACCGGATGGTTTTAGATGGCGTCATGTTGGGTTGACGGAATGCGATAGGGTTTGAAGCGCTATTTCTTGCTTAAAAGCGTGACTTCAATTGTGTTTAGTTTGCTCTTTACGTGAAATATGTCAAATAGAAATTCATTGGCACTTGAAAGTTTTATATCGACTCAAACTAGTTACTTCGCGATTGTTGAAGTTTAAAAAATCTAAAAACTGTCACTGCTAAAATGCCCATAAAATGATGCATTGTGTCATTGATAGCACGAAGTTCTCAACCAGAATTATCGTATATGGTTTCTATCGATTGTAAAGTCTGTGAGTAAAAATGTATTGGCTTCCAAATTACATTATTTCCTTACACAGAAATGGCGCAAATTCATATTTCCGAAGAATTAGTGGTGAATAGAGCAGATTGATCGAATTTTGTATGTGCTCGCATAATGAAATTTACTAACGCGTCGACGGTATGACAAAGCAATTCCTCGTCAACTGAAGGCCAAAAAATGGTCTAGTTTCTCTCTAGTCCTTTCAGATTTTTCAAATTCCGAATAGCGGATATGATGTTTTTGACAGCAGAAAATAAACTTGCGTTACTTATTTATAATTTCTCAGATTTTACGTAATTCAATTAAATTCTTAGGGCACGGTGGTTTCATGATCAAAATGATCTCAAAATGCAAAGATTGAATAACTTTTGTTTGGCTTGCTCTTTACGTGGAATATGTCAAATTGAAATTCAGTAAGACATCAAAACTGTAGTTCTACTCAAACTGGTTATTTTTTGCGATTGTTAAAGTAGCATTTTGAAATACTGCTGACATGATCTAAAAAATCTAAAATCTGCCACTGCTAAAATGCTACTAACAAGATGCACTGCGTCATGGATAGCACGAGGTTTTCAATCAGAATTATCGTATATGGTTTCTATCGGTTGTAGTGTCTGTGAGTAAAAATGTAGTGGCTTCCGAATTACATTATTTTCTTACTCAGAAATGGCAAAAATTCAAAATTCCGAAGGATAAGTGTTGAATAGAGAAGGTCGATCGAATTTCGCGTGTGCTCGAATAACGACATTTGCTAACGAGTTGACGGTATGCAAAAGCAGTTCCTTTTCAAATGAAGGCCAATATATGGTCTAGTTTCTCCCTAGTCATTTCCGATTCTTCAAATGCCGCATAACGGATATGATGTTTTTAAAAGTTAGGAAATGAACTTGCGTTACTTATTTAGAATTTCTCAGATTTAACGTAATTAAATTAAAGTCTTAGGGTACGGAGGTTTCATGATCAAAATTATTTCAAAGTGCCTATATTGAATAACTTTTGTTTGGTTTGCTTTTTACGTGGAATATGTCAAATTGAAATTCAGTAAGACTTAAAAGCTGTAGATCTACTCAAACTAGTTACTTTAAAAGTAAAGTCACATTTTGAAATACTGCTGACATTATCTAAAAAATCTAATATCTGCCACTGCTAAAATGCTACTAACATGATGCACTGCGTTATGGATAGCACGAGGTTTTCAACCAGAATTATCGTATATGGTTTCTATCGGTTGTATTATCTGTGCGTAAAAATTTATTGGCTTCCGAATTACATTAGTTTCATAATCAGAAATGGCGCAAATTCAAAATTCTAAAGGAATAGTGGTGAATAGAGAAAGTCAATCGACTTTTGAGTGTGTAGGAATTGCAGCATTTACTAACGAGTTGACTGTATGACAAAGCAATTCCTCGTCAACTGAAGTAAAAAAAGTGGTCTAGTTTGTCTCTAGTCCTGTCGATTATTCAAATAACGCATAATGAATATGATGTATTTGAAAGTCAGGTGATGAACTTGCGTTTCTTATTTAGAATTTCTCAGATTTTACGTAATTAAATTAAAGTCTTAGGGTACGGAGGTTTCATTATCAAAATGCTCTGAAATAGCGCGGTAGCACATTCCAGACAAAAATGAATGAAATAGTAGTCGAATAAGCTAAAAGTAGGGCTGACAGCAATCTTTCATATATCTCCTGGTGACACTAAAATATAGTGGTTTGTTTGCCCAAGATCAATCCTCGAAAAATAACGGCTACTACTGAGATTTTACTCTGATGTATTCAAATTCGGAAAGTTATATGCATCCAATTTTAAGAGAATCCCCACAGGCAAATACGTTTTTTGAACATGCTGATTGAGATCGAGAGGACTTCAATTGTTATCTGCATGGAAATGTGCTATATGGACGGAATTTTTCGCTTTAGTTTCATTAACCTGTGCTTTGCCAACTAAAGAGAACATCATTCTGTCGTCAAATAAGAGACCGGTCGATATATATTAAGTCACAGTATGATTAAGAACATTCCTGATTTGAGCGAACATACTAATAAGCTTAGGCAATATATGCATACATATGAAATATTAATGCGCTAAGAGGATCTTAATAAGTTACGTACATAAAGCATATTTATTTGTAAATGCTTAGCGTCCATAAAAAAGTGTTTGTCAAAAATTGATTGCTATAGATTGAGAAAGGTGAAATTGAACAGAATGAAGCAGAATTTGCCATCGATGAATTAAATAATTGACATGTATTGTACCTGTCATAAATTAATAAATGTAATCAATTAGAATTTGTCAATGTGGATACAAAATTTTGCTGATGTAGTCGTTATAGATACCACTATAAAGATGCGTGAATTTCGGAAGAATATTTTGCTACGTTAAAAAATTTTACGGTTAGAATTATAGCATTTAAAATTTTGTGATGAAAATACGAAACTGATTTCGTGATTAAACTAATTGGCTGAAGTGGCTTAAAATAAATCAATGCAAACATGTAGCAATTGCCAGTATTCGTATCTTTAGTTATGCGTGACTTGACTTTAGAGTAGAATAGAATAGAATATCTTTATTTGGATTCAAACCACACATATTCCATCAAATAATAAAATTGGAAATTGTACAATATATATTAAAATAATTATCACATCACAATAATTGTGCAATTAATCTCATGTAGATAGGTATATCTCACTAGTTGTACAATACAATATATCAATATCAGAAAGTTCGACTGAAAAGAATAATATATACATCATCAAATTAGGAACAATTAAGGTATAATTCGAGTGTAACATTATGCAAAAATTGAGAACCATGACTAGCAATTGATTGTATGTAATGTTAACTAATTTGAAGATATAGTGCATAACATTTCAATTATAATAATACAAAACTTGGAAATAAAAATCTCAATAAAATCTGTTTCCGATAACAATTATCCTTGTCTTTTATTCAACCATGAGAAAGTATTATCATAATCAAAAAAATAAAAGATATCAGCAGGATTGCAGACTTTTTCAAGTTCAGTAGATAAAGTTTTAATAGACATCTTAGATGGAGGCATTTCTCTAAGCCCCTTCGGCAATTGGTTATAAATTTTGTAGATTTTCGAGAAAGAGAATAACTTGCTCGCTACATTCCCCACAAAAGGAGGAGATATTGCCATATGTCCAGATCTAGTTCCAATTTCATGACTCTTTCTTATCGGAGTCATATAGGCACCAGTCCACTGGTTCAGATGGAAAACTTTTATACAATAACACATCCTCCGAAACCACAGAGATTGCAATGACGCAAACTGTAATCTAGAGGCGTATATAGTGCAAGAAATAGGACTAATATGTTTCACAACTTTTCTTTGTACAGCTTCTATCTTATTAGACAAACCCTTTTTTAATGGATTCCAGGTAGCGACAGCATATTCTAGTACCGGTCTAATCCATATTATATACATTTGAAGTTTTATATCATTTGATAAGATATTTCGATTTATTAGTGCCCATCTTTTCTTGGCACTGCCTACTATACTTTCAATATGTCTCTCAGCAGAAGCTGTACATTGAATAGTTATGCCTAAATCCTTAATTTCTTGCATAAGTTTAATCTCAAACACATCATTAATAACAGCATCATGAAAATAAACATAATGAAAGTTTGTTCTGTTCCCTATTTTTAAAGCTTTCGTCTTTTTATTGTTTATTCTCAGCCCTAGTGTAAACAAATATTTACTCAAATCATACAAATCTAAAGTCACATTATTTTTGGAGAATTCGACATTCTTTGGATCAATTGGGAAGATTATTTTTAAATCATCAGCGAATTTGCAAACTCGACCGTTAAGGATCTTAGTTTCCAAATTTGCTAATACAATTTTAAATAAAATTGGCCCCAAGCTTGATCCCTGTGGAACTCCACTCGTTACTCGTTTTGATTTTGATATCAAATCGTTTACTTGAATACTCATTCGTCGATTATATAGATAGTATTTAAGTAATCTAAAAATATTCGGATCAATATTCAACAAACTAATCGCATTCAAAATAGCATCAAAAGATATAGAGTCAAAAGCTTTTGAGATATCTATAAATACAATTAATGCATCTAACTTATTCTCGTCTAATGTGATTACATGTTTCCACATGGAAAGCATATTAGTAGTTGTCGATCTACCTTTCGTAAAGCCATGTTGACATAAGTCAAAATCAGCCGGTAACATACGTTCTAAATGATCTAGTATCAATCGTTCTATTATCTTCAAAAACGAAGGGATAATAGAGATTAATCTATAATCACTGGCGCACGTTGGCTTACTAACTTTTGG